>BDMV01000012.1:3603703-3615590 GCA_008326285.1 Oryza officinalis | reverse complement strand
GAACCATGTTGCTCCCTTTAGCTGATCAAACAAATCATCAATCCGAGGTAACGGGTATTTATTCTTGACAGTCACCTCATTGAGGGCGCGATAGTCGACGCACATCCTCTTGGTCTTATCTTTCTTCTCCACAAAGATCACCGGAGCACTCCAAGGCGACGTACTCGGGCGAATATATCCTTTCTGCAACTGCTCATCAACTTGCTTCTTGACTTCCGCCAGTTCATTAGCTCCCATCCTATAGGGTCTCTTGTGTATCGGGGCAGTTCCCGGTACTAAATCAATCCGAAATTCAATTTCTCTCTTTGGTGGCATTGTGGTTATGTCCTCCGGAAAGACTTCAGGGTACTCTCTAGCAACAGGAATATCCTCCAACTTCTTAATATCCTTCCCTTCTTCTGCAATCTGTTTCATCCCATCTACTTGGTTCAAGCACACTCTCTGCTTCGGGGGTGTCGGCGACTGGAATTTCACGACTTCTCCTTTCTCATTAACCAGAGTGATAGTGCGACTAGCGCAATCGATAACTCCCTTGTGCCTTGTTAACCAATCCATTCCAAGGATGACATCTAGGTCCTTGGACTCAAGAAGGATAAGATTGGCTAGAAATTTAGAACCCTGGATCTCTATTTCCACAGAGGGGCAATAGTGGGCTGTGGTCATCTCATTCCCAGGAGTGTGAACCCACAGAGGTGTTCTAAGCTTCACTACTGACAACCCATATGTCCCAGCAAAACGCTTTGATAAAAAGGAATGTGTAGCACCAGAATCAAAAAGAGTGATAGCTGGAACTGAATTGACAGGAAACGTACCCAATACCACCTCTGGTGCAGCCTGTGCCTCTTCTGCTGACGCATGGTTGACACGGGCATGAACAAACTTGGGTCCTGTACGCCTTGGCTTCGGGCACTTGTCGGCAAAATGTCCGGGCTCGTTGCAGTTGAAGCAGACAAATGATTTTCCGCCGGACTCCTTCCTGGGTTGAGTCGATGGAGCTGGCTGAGCTGCGGCCGTTGGCGGACGCGGAACCGGGTTGCGGTTGGGCTTCCCCCGTTGTTGTTGCGGTTGCCGAAATTGTTGTTGAAATTACCAGGCTGGTAAGGTCGATGTTGACGAACAATCATTGTAGTAGGTCCACCCTGCTGTCCGGCAGTGAACCGGGGCTTCTGTTGACTTCCCTGCTGCGTCCTGAACTGAACTGCTTTCCTCTTCCGATCCATCCTGTTGCGTTGATCCTCTTGCCGGATCGCCTTATCCACTAACTTCTCGAAATCAGCATAATCCCCTGAGATTAGCTGGTTGGTCAATTCATCATCTAGACCGGAAAGAAACTTTTCCTGCCTTTCCGCATCAGTGCGCACATCCTCCGGAGCGTAACGTGCAAGACGGTTGAACTCATGGAGGTACTCCGTCACTGTTCTACTACCTTGGTGGAGCGCTCTAAACTCCCTCTTCTTCTGGGCTACTATGCCGTCAGGAATTTGAGCTTTCCTGAAACTGCGGCAAAACTCCGCCCAAGTGACCTCCGTTCCGGGTGGACGGGTAACCAAATAGTTATCCCACCAAGCCGAAGCGGGACCCTGCAATTGATGGGTAGCGAAAGCGACCTTCTCTTGATCATTGCACTGGAGTAGATTAAGTTTCTTCTCAATAACATGAAGCCAATCATTCGCTTCCATGGGATTAGTAGTACTTGAGAAAACCGGCGGTCTGACACGAAGAAACTCTGGCAACTTGGATTGGGGTGGTGGTTGATTCTGTTGGGCCTGCTGCTGCTGCTGTTGAGCTTGTTGTTGCATCTGTTGCAACATTTGCTGTTGCATTTGTTGATGCTGCTGCTGCATTTGCTGCATCATAGCCGCCATCATCTGTGTCTGGCTAGCTAGCACTTGAGCAAGAGTGGGATTATCCGGTGGTGGAGGAGGAGCGTTGGTGTTTGTTCCATTAGTCTGGGATCCCCCTTGTCCGTTGTTGTTACCACTTGTCCTGGTGTTGACCATCTGAAGGAGAAAAACCAGCAGAAAGAAATGGACAAGAAAGAAAACAGATTGCTCAGAACAAAGCTTTAATATATTATTAATTTAACTGTAATTGTTGTGATCTAACTTAAAACACTTCCAAAACAGCACGCAAAAATCCTTAATAAGATAGCCATACCATAGGCACATGGTATCGACCATCGGCTAAACCCCAGAACAACAAACCTAACACACAGCATCTAACAAGAAATCAAACTAAGAAAAACGAAAAACTAAGGGTAACGAGCCTAATGCTCAGAACGGTTTCCGGAATCCGCCATGGCAGTGTCTCCACTTGTTGGCTCTGAACTTGAACCACTGCCGTTGCTACCACTGGGTGTGGCGTGCAACCAACCTCCGCTACCACTGGCTGGACCCTGGTACGCAGACGCCGGGGCGAAGGTGATGGCGAACCCTGGTGGCGGCGGCGGAACTGGCGTTGGAGCGGGTGGTGAATTCCTTGGCGCAAGCTGGATACGTACAGGAGCGGTGGTCCTCTTCCTTGGCATGGTGCGAATCCTGAGTCCTCCTGACGCTGGGTGTCCTCGCAACCTAGCATTATCGGCCTTGAGTCGCGCGACTTCATCCTCCAAGCGGGCAATCTTGATCAACTTCTGGTCATTAAGAGCCTTGGATGCCTTGTGGAGATCGGCGTGCATCTTGTCCAGACCCTTCATCACTGTGACCATCCGTCCGAAGGTAGTGTCGTTCTCCTCCGCTGCAGATCGGTAGGTGCTGCTGGTAGAAGAGCTACCGCGACGAGGATGATAACGGTACGCCGAGTTGTGGAGAGCGTAGTCGTGTAGTTCTCGCATCCTGGCCATCATCAAGTAAGCCGCCTCCTGACAGGCGTGCTCGTCAGATCCTCCTGAAGCGGTGACCACCATATTGGGAAGATTGGTGCCCACGAAGCCATGTACTTCCAAACGGACTCGGAACGGGAACTCGCCACTGAGAGGCTCGATCGTGGTGTACTCCGGCGCTTCAAGGTACCCTACAACCAAAGTCATACGGGCAAGCTCTGCCACGAAGCCTTCCATGTTCTGACCACGGTGCGTCGGGGGATGACCTGCCATCTACAGAGGGCAAAGGAACGGGACTCAACATATGCTCAAAAAGAAAATTTTGATGCAAGGAACCTCTTTTTTTTTTCAAAAATCCCAAAGACCACAGTTCCCGGACTTTTCCCAAAACAATTTAAAATTTAAGGGAAAATGCACATGAAAAATTTTAGAGGGCTCTTAAGGTTTCCAGTTGGCTTGTCCTACGGTCAAGGTCGGCTCTGATACCAACTTGTCACGCCCAGAAATTCACTACCAGAATTTCCAAAGCAAATTGTGTATTAAAATCCCTGTCCAGGACCAGCCAGGGTACACAAATGACAAAGTTGCCATACAGATCCACGTCTTACAAAACAATAAAAATCTCTTACAAAACTGCAGCGGAAAAAGGAAACAACTAATCTAATAAACTAAACACTCGCAACGTAGCGATTCCAAACCACAGGCATTCCTCGACGGTAGCAACAAGCCTACCCTTCTGAAAAGTCTTCCTCTGAAACAACTTCCAACTCTGGTGTGGGGAAAAATAAAGCAAGACTGAGTACTACCCACTGTACTCAACAAGTCATACCGGAAAGGAAAATAATGATGCAAGTAATAACAAAGGAGAGCTGCAATGGTTATTTTGCATAAAATACGCATTTAAAAACAATAGTTGAAAACAGTAAAACAGTTGAATTAATTAGTCATAATTAAACCATCACTGTCCAACGCTACACCACGTTGCGACAGGCCCAACCACCCACCTAAACTAAACCATTTCCATTAAGTCAAATTATTTGAGAGTTCAACTAATCACGGTGAATCTGGTTNGTGTGGGGAAAAATAAAGCAAGACTGAGTACTACCCACTGTACTCAACAAGTCATACCGGAAAGGAAAATAATGATGCAAGTAATAACGAAGGAGAGCTGCAATGGTTATTTTGCATAAAATACGCATTTAAAAACAATAGTTGAAAACAGTAAAACAGTTGAATTAATTAAGTCATAATTAAACCATCACTGTCCAACGCTACACCACGTTGCGACAGGCCCAACCATCCACCTGAACTAAACCATTTCCATTAAGTCAAATTATTTAAGAGTTCAACTAATCACGGTGAATCTGGTTGATCGCCCATAACCGCGGGCACGGCTATTCGAATAGTTTTACTCTGATCAGAGGTGTACAACTGTACCCACAAGACACAGTCCTACAACACATTACTGTGCGCCAACATACCACCACGGTACACTGGAAAAGGAGCTGTGACAGGACCCTTCGCATAACCCTTCCTAACCAATCGCACCACACCTCAGGTTTCGCCCCCGCTCCGCTTCCCGGCAACGGGCAGCCCCCTCTCGTGCCTTGGTGAATCCGGCAGCCAAGCAACCGGTATATCCCCGGCCGACTCAACTCCATCACGCCCACCCTTTCCGGGGAACGTCGGCTAGGAAAAAGCTATACTCCGAATCCAGCCATTACCCACGCTGGCTTGTGGAAAGTACGGTAATTCTTCCAGGGTTTCCCGCGAACCGGTCCTTAATTGTCATGAGCACGACCATCAAAACCATGTGCTCACAACCCACCATTAATCAATATTTTAGTTGAAACATTTAATTAAATCACCCACGATTAACCATCGCGAGCCAACATGAAATAACCATCATTAAGTATTAATGAAGCTTTAAATAACCCAATTGTGAGCTAATGTTTCTAAGCAGGGCTAAGCAAGTTCTATTATAGCAAGTATTCAAATTATTTCCCAAGCTATCAAAGGAATAGGGTAATTGCAATATAAGGCTGAGTACAATAGGTAAATTATCCCATAGATGACATTATAAAACAATGCAGTATTTAGAGAAAAATAAGACTATTTCACAATTTAGGTACAACATGATCAAATGAATAAGTATGACTTGCCTTGCTCTTGCGCTGGGTCGACTTCGGCAACGACTTCGAAGTAAACCGGAGAATCGGAATTACCAGAATCTACACGACAAACAAAGCAAACAACAATACATGCTATAAGTCTACTGAAACAAAGCACAAAACTATTTTTAATGGATTCTCTGCATTTTTATGAATTTTCTGAGACTTGAACGGACTAAAACGGAGTCCGGATGAATTAGTTATGAATTTTTGAAGTTATCTGTGTTTTTACTAAAACAGAAAAATCCTTAATTAATTATTGCGCAATAAACCCGTAGGGTGACGTCACTGCTGACGTCAGCGGCTAGGGCCTGACGTCATCGCTGACGTCAGCGGCTAGGGCTGACGTCAGCCGCGGCGGCGGCTCCGCACCACGTGGCGCACACGTGGCGCCGACGCGGCAGCCACGCGGCGCCCACGTGGCGGCCACGCGGGACGGGAGCGGGCGGTCGGGATCGGCCCGAGTGGCCGATCCGACGGCCGGGGCGCGCGGCGGCGGCTAGGGTTTGGGGCGCGCGGCGGCGGGGGGCGGCGGCTCGCGGCGGCGGCTCGCGGCGGCGGCGCACGGGAGGCGGCGGGGCAGCGGCGGGTGCGCGCGGCAGCGGCGGCGTGCACGGCGGTGGCCCAAAGGCGCACGGCGGCGATGGAGAGGGGGGAAAAAGGGGGCGGCGGCGGCGCTTACCGACGGCGGGAAAAAAGCGGCGGCGCGGCTTCGGCGACGGCGGCGCACGGGCTAGGGTTAGGGCGGCGGCGGCGCGGGGAAAACGAGGGGCGGCGGCCTCGGGGGGGGAAAATAAATAGGGGAGGAGGCCGGCTAGGGCACGGGCGGCGGCGGTTGCGGACTCCCCGCGAAACGCGGCGGCGCGGGCGGCGGCGCCGGCCGTGGCGGAGGCGGACTCGGCCGCGGGCCCACGCGTCAGCGGGCGCGGCGCGAGGGAGGCGCGGCGGACTTCCGGGCGGCTCGGGCCGTGGCCTCGGGCCGGCCCGGGAAGGAGGAGAGGCGCGGGGAGGCGCGGCGCCTTGGGCCGGGGGGGGAAAATGGCGGCCCGGGGCCGGGAGGGGGAGAGGCCTGGGCCGGCTGGGCCGGTCCGGGAGGGGAAAGAGGAGCGCGCGGCTCGGCTTGGGCCGGAGGGGAAAATGGGCCGACGGCCCGAGAAGAGGAAAAAGAAAAAGAAAAGGAAAAAGAAAAGGAATTTTTCCCAGGGATTTATTTATTGCGCTTGAGGGTTTTTAATTAGTTAAAATTATTTTTAGGGCTCTGAAAATTCCACTAAAAATCCTGTTAATGTATTTTGACATGGGGAACTCAGGAAAAATTCCACCTTGCCATTTCCACTTCTTTAATGCATTATTTAATTGGGTTTTTCTCCAGATTTAATTCAACAATTTCTCAGATAAATTATTAAATTTAATTTTTACGATTTGGGAGAACCTCAGGGTGTGACATCGGTGAACGATTGGCAGGGAGCCTCTCGTGCCGACAAGAATCAATCGATACATTTCACTGCTCCGGCCGGATGAGACGCACTTTCTCATCCGTGTCGTTGTGAAGCACTTACTTAGATGTTTCTAAAGACTTAAACTAAAATCAATTGCGAAAAATAACTGGCCTTCCTTTGAAACTTGCATTAAACACTTAATTCCCCTGACTTGCTGAGTACTCCCGTACTCACCCTTGCTCTATATAATTAAACCCCCCCCGTTCTCGAAGATGAAGAGGTGGACCCTGCTGATGAAGAGTTCTTCCAGGAGCAAGCCGACTTCGAGCAGTAGTAGGGTTTCGGCCTTCCCCCAAGGCTTTGCTTGTGGCTTAGGGCTAGTCTCCGCTTTCCGCTTCCGCCTTTTTGTAGTGCTGTTGTGAACTCGGGTTCTGTCCGCAGTTCCAACCTTGGTTGTAATCCTACTCTTAATAAAGAGACCGCTGTGGTTGTGATATTCAGTCTTCCTGTTGTACCAGCGCTATTTCCTGGGACTGGTACAGGCATACAGGTTAATTTGGATCGCCTTACACTGGTCCCCGCTCGGGGCTAGTTTGGGGCGTGACAATTATGTCAAGATAAAGCAATCAATTAATCAGCCAACGAATCAACTTCGGAGAAATCAGCTTCGTCTTCGCTCCAGAGCAGACTTTCTACTTCAGCAACTCCAATATTTTCGTCGACAACTTTGGCTCTCATTTGATGCTACAGTCAATTCCAAGTTTTTCAAAAGTTAAGGTCAAGATTTAATCTACATGTTTGGGAGTTTGAAGTTATCAACCAATCAACTCAGATTCGACGAGTTGGATAACAATATCTACTTTGCTCCAAGTGAAGTATCTTCAACAACTACAAAATCATGTTCTACTACCGTTATCATAAATCAAGAGGCGATTGCATCAATCTTCGCCACACACATGCTAGTGTTAAGGAAACTACTTGAGTTTTGATATCTTCTCAACAGTTTGATGGATTATTATCATTGATGTTACCATCGGCACCTTCATCATCGGCATTATCTTCATCTTCAGTCAACTACTGTCAACCAAGTTCTCTCCTTCTAGAGTTTGGGCTTCGTTTGCACTAAAATTTGATTGGGACACCAACGCCGCCATCTTCATCAAACATCTTGCCATGTCTCTTTGGCCTTACCTATTTTGCTACTGTTGACGGACAACTTCGTCTCTACAATCGGTTGTTTTCTCCTGCTGCGGATCATCATCACCATCGGTTGCGTCTGTCACAATTGATGGCCTATCACGCCGCAATTGATTAGCATTTTCGTCTTCATCGTCCGGCTATCTCCGTCGTTGCCGACTGGTGGTCTCGCTGTCATCGCCGGCTTGCATCGTCGCTGCTGATGTGCGTCTTCACCTTCATCACCGACTTGCCTTGGTCGCCATCAATTGGTATTCTCTTCTTCAAGAAACTTCATCTTCATAGACGAACATCTCTGCTACCGCTAGTCGTCATTACTGCTGGCCACGTTTATCACCGTCGACTATTTTCTTCGTCTCCATGATTGGTGGATTCCATGATCGCTGTTGATGGGCAACTATGTCTCCACCACCGATATCTTCATTACCTTTGATGGGCAATTTTATCTTCATATTGGTGGTCTCGCTTCCATGCCGACTGCATCAGTTGCTACCAATAGATAACTTCGACTGCGACAGAAGGACAAGTGACATGCTCGGGGGCTTACTAGCTCTAGCACGAGGATCATACCTTCAATTTGGGCTTATTCTGGATATATGCAACATGAATTCATGGCCGTGAGCTTATCTCCTATATTCATGGTCTGGATTAATCATTATTTTCCACAAGGGTCACAAGATGAGTTCTTGTGTCAGTCAGGATTCAATTATCAAATCTATTTTGGTGCATCCCATGAGGGATAACCATTCGGATCAAAAGATGAAGCAGCGGGGAAGACGCCGGCCCTTCAGAAATTTTAGGGTATCAGTAAGTTTTCTCGTGTTTGGGCCGAGACCAATGAGAAGCTTACGGCCCATATTATAGGTGTGGCTTGATACGTGTCTCTAGGGACTTAAGTAGATTTACTCTGGCAATATGCGCGTGTCTTATTGTCCAATACCTTTAAAATCTTTTCATACAGCAGTTACACAACTTGTTGAAGGTTGGTACGATGCAACTTGGAAGGTGACAAACAGTAAAGTTTTTTATAACTGTCCTGGTAACATTTTTATAGGTTGCAGGAGCTGTTTGTTTATTTTTTTTGCAAAGCATTTGATTTTATGATTATGTCAATGCTTTCTTTGCCATCTTGGTGTGCTCTTTTTGATTAAGACTGATATTATGGCTGGAGCTATTTAATATTTTGGTCATATTTTTCAGGTGACTGATGAATTATTAACTCAGATTTTCTACCCATGAGGGATTGGTTGAGTTGTTTGTTCTGAGATGACTCGGGCAAAATGACTCGGATAAGCATAAGCTTGTCGAGTACTCGGAATTCATTATACACTATGCCTTAATTATGAGGTTATGTGTTATATGATTTTTTATGATTGCTTTTGGCTTAGGCTAGACATTTATTTCACTCAAGAGAGTATGATTATTATAGTTCTTGACTATATGCTTAGTTTGTTTAACTAACCATATAGTCGGGGGCTACACCTAATTAGGTGCATCAGTCGATGCACCTAAATATCTATTCATAAGAAATTTTTGAGATGTTTTCAGCCCTTCACAGCCTTTCTATTGGATGACAAAGCACTCGGGAAACTCAGGCAGAAATGATGGAAGCACTCGGCAATAGAAGCACTCGGCTAAGGAGGTACTCGGCTATGTGTTATTCTGGTTCGGGGCAAAGTTATTTCGTCGACTGTGAAGGTCTCGGGGGCTACTGTGGAGATTATGGGTACCGGATACCCTCACAACTAGCTTATCCGACTTACCATAGGGGATAGGTTAGGACTCATGATTATGTAAACCAGTTTATGACTTGGGTATTACGTTACCATTGTAATAAGGTAACGGTTCATAGTCCATAGTTGGTAAGACTGAGGAGTCCAACATAAAGTATGATAGGGTCTCCGACTTGTAAGCCTACTCTCTAAGACTATATAACGAGGGTAGAGCGTCCTTTGAGGGATAGACGAATATAGAGAATCAGAGAGAGAACTCACGAGAGCACATATTGAAAGAGATCAAGAGATCAATAAATCACTCGGCGGATCGAATCCCCGAAACAGGAGTAGGGTATTACCTCTCGTTAGAGAGGGCCTGAACCTGTCTAAACCTCTTTGCATACTAACCCATCGTGTTTGACGCTTGACTGTTACCCCCAGTTTCTTATTGCCGAAACCAAGTTTCGACAATTTGAAGCAGTATGAGCAACCGTTCTCTGCGTTGAGTGATTATCTCGTCCTCAGCGTGTTAGACCTGGGTAGCATCGCATCGCTTACGTGAGTATCATCGCATCGCTTAAATAGTTTCTCCAATATGTATATGGCATGCATTATTACCTTTGCACACTTAATTTGCATATATAATTAATCATTTTATGCTTAATTTGCATTGATCATGATTACTACGACAAGAACAAGTACATCTAGAATAAATTGGTTTCACTGAGGTATTTTATCTTTAAGAGACATAAGTACGGTTTCAGGAATATATCTGTAGGTTCAGTGGACATATTTAGTACTGGGTTATTATGGTGATTGAAAATAGAACAATTAGCACACACTCGATATGGTTACATACTTAAATTTGTCTGTGCTCTAAACGTTTCCTGCAGGCTCCTAGCAAATATGCATGATCGAGTATTCGTTGCAGTGATAGATGCTTTTCCACCATAAGTAATTATTGTATACTTAGATTGTATAATTTTAGTCTGCTTGATATTTATTTAACGTTCTTTTTTTGCTTCTATGCTGTGTTCTTTGATTAATTAGGTGATAAGAAGGAACGTCTAGCCAAGGAATATCGTGATCTGAAGCTCGAGATCGAGCAAATTAAATCTGATATACAGTCTCTGCGACATGAGAAGGAAGGGAGAGGGACCATAAGGGCTTTTTTTTTCTTTTTCTGCTTTCATGTCGCTTTATAAACTCTCTTTTTTTTCCCTCATACCAATAGCTTCTTCATTGTACTTGTTACACACAGAAAACATTAGGTGGCACCTCAAATCAGCAAAAACAAGGGAAGAACCAGAAAACAAAGTATGTTGATCAGACATTTTTTGGGGCAATTTTTATAAGTTCTGTTAATTTATTTGAGCTACGGATATGATTTGGATTTATAATTGGAATAATGAATTTGTCTGAATTTTCCTGTTCAACCAGGCAACTAGCGATAGATGGTATTATGAAGTCATTACGAGCAAAAGCAACAAAGTTGCAGCAGGTCAAGATAAGGTAGTCTCTGATTGATGCGCATTAGCAATTTAACCAAAATAAATCAATTATATAATACAGAGTGAAGTTAAAACATTCTTTTCACTTTTTTTTTCTCTTCGCAGCTTTCCATGGGAGAAGTTGAAGAAAGCCAAGAATATATTCAGCATGGATTTCAAGCTACGGCCGTAGATTAATTTATGAAGTTCCCGGAAACTAATTTAATTTAGGCCGCGTTCAATTCTCCTACAAAGCAGAGAGAAACTTTTAGATTATCGTGATACGTTTTTTAAACTGCTAAACGATGCGTTTTGTGCGAAAAAATTTTATATGAAAGTAGTTCTAAATTATGAGATAAATTTATTTTTCAAGTTTGTAATAATTAAAACTCAATTAATCACACGTTAATGTCATCTCGTTTTACATGAAACACTTGATCTTTATCTTCATCTTTTCATCTTTAGAAGATTCAAACATCACCTTAGTCATCAAACAAGACATGCAGATGTGTAATTATGATAATTCACATTTTGATGGTCTCAGTGTACTTTAGTCAGAGTTTTGTTATTTATGAACCGTTTTTCTGGAGTAGATACCTAGCTCGTGGATTCTTCATAATTTCTTCTTAATTGTGTTATCAAGCTAGTTCATAATGGTATGCGCTTATGTCAAGCAGAAATAGCTATATATATATTCTGATACTAAAAAGTGAGGTGACGAGTGGTCTAACAAAACAGTTCATCTTCCCATTACGATAAAATATCTCACTGATTATGTGCTCCAATTGACTCAGGGGGTGTTTAGATCCAGGGGTGTAAAAATTTGGCGGGTCACATCGGATATACGGACACACATTTGAAGTATTAAACATAGACTAATAACAAAACAAATTACAGAATCCGTTTGTAAACCGCGAGACGAATTTATTAAGCCTAATTAATTCATCATTAGCAAATGTTTACTGTAGCATCACATTGTCAAATCATTGCGAAACTAGGCTCAAAAGATTCGTCTCACAAATTAGTCGCAAACTGTGCAATTAGTTATTTTTTT
>BDMV01000012.1:3593223-3603603 GCA_008326285.1 Oryza officinalis | reverse complement strand
GGGTTTGGGGGGGGGGGGGGGGTGTGTGGTGGTGGTGGTGGTGGTTTTGAGAAAATTGGGTTTCTCAGCTTCTTACTTCGAGTTTATTTTCTGAATTCTGCAACTACAGTTTAACTAGACTGTTTAGAAAAACTTATGATTGTAGGAGCATATTCGTTACTCAAACTATAATTTTTCTAAAACTAATCTACATGGACATTACTTTGACAGCTTTTTCTAGGCTCTTTTTTAATTTATATAAGCAATTGTCCGTAATCATCTGTAAGCAAAAAGCTAGGTGATCAAATTCACAATTTTAGAATAAAATTCCCAAAAATTTGATTCTACCGGTGGGGGATGCTAGAATATTCCTCCGCCTAGAAGGTTTCGAGCCTGTTTGGATTTAGCAAAACCTTTTTCAAATTCAATTTAAATTCATGAAAAATCCGCTAAAATTTCAAAATTTTTGTTTAACAAAAAAAATCGAAACACTGAACACTACTAGTGATCCTAATGATTAGGGCACTTAAATGCGTCGGTGACCAGCACGGGAGGTTGTCCTTGTCAGAGGGGGCGACTGGGTTTTGGTTTTCCATCAACTAGTGAGAAAATCATGCATCCACTGTTAAGTTGATTGATGAGTCATGGGTCTCGATCGATCTCCATTTCGTTGTAGTCGGGCCACCACGTAAACCACTAGCAAGATATAGATGGTGAGCAGCGAAGAGCAAACAAACCGACGATGTATCGGCTTGGAATTTGGATCACATAATATATTTCGATCCACTAACAACCATAGTGTATGAAAGGATTTGTTTATCGTGATCAGCGACATGCCTGGAGGCTGGAGCAGAATCTTGGCGTGACTTCTGAAAGATTACCTCCTCCTTTTTCATCTTATAACGTGTTTGATTTTTTTAGTCAAACTTTTTTAAGTTTAATTAAATTTGTAATAAAATATAGTAATATTTTTAATACAAAACAAATATTATATCAAAATATATTCAATGTTAAATTTAATGAAACTAATTTTTTGTCGCAGATGTTTAATTTTTTCTATAAATTTGATCGAACCTACATAAAATTTTACTAAAAAAATGACTTATAATATAAAACGAAGAAAATATTTTTTTAGAAACCAGAGGAGTAACCAGTTGACAAATATCCTCTGGTTTTTAGCTCTGCTTGAAATTTCTTCCAAACAATTTGTCGTATAACTAGTTACCGCCTCCGTTGGATGAAAATAGTAGATCGTGGTGCCAATCTCTGCTTACAAAGGTTCTCGCAGATAACTCCATTTGCAACGGATATATCTCATCATGAGAGTATAAGACGATGGCTGGCAATGGCATCTTCACGGACAATGTTACATGGAAACATGGTCCGTCCATGGCGTGTACCTGAGAGGCTGAGATACCTTCTTTACCTTGGATGGATGCTTCCATGCGGAATTCTGTCTTCTCTCATCTCGTGAGTGAAAAGAAGAAACCTTGGCTATTCTGCCTGCTTGCCAAGGGGATGTGACAATTGCGTTTCACGAGCATCGCTGCTGTACACTACCGGCTGGCTGGTCACTGCCTTTTGGCCTAAGATCTTGGTTGCTTCTGCTTTTTAGTAAAGCAGGATGAGCAAGATGCTGTAGCCAACTAGCAAGTAGTAGCAATCAAACATGTCATTCTACTGTAGTAACATACCCTGCTTGCAGACGGTAGGTAATGTAACACGACAGTATTGGTCATAAACCAGAGTAAAAGCCGGAGAAAATTGTTGCTGAGACGGTTGCATTTGCATCTTGCCTGTCCTGCAGCTTCGGTAATCACACCCACAACTAGCAGCAATACGATTATCAGGCCACGAGAATAAGCAACTTCATGGTTGCACACACAAGGATTTTATATGAATTTCACTGATTGAGAACTCTTAACAAAATGCCATAGTCCCTCCTACAATCTTTTAAACAAAATTTACTACAAGTTTGCCATGCCCTTTTATGCTGGCAGTAGAAACCTGGATGGGGCATATCACTCAGGCACGTTAACCAATTCATACTCAACAAGCGATAGGTTATTGTCTTCTTTCACGGAGAAACTGGCAGGCTCTGTAACCTCCACACGTCCCCACTTGTCGACAGCAAGCCTCATTGAGCCCTTGAACATATCAATTCTTGCATTCCGCAAGATTGCTGTATTTCCTGGCTTCAGCATGTCCACTGCAAAAGTAGAACCAAAAGCGCAAAAAAATATGAGCTCAAGCACTTCAAAACTTCACATCTTGAACGAGAGATTAGTGGCTAAAATTTAGAAGCACAAAAAATCTCCAAATCTGCTTTCCCTATACAGTGCAATTGTACTTCATCTTAGTTTTCTTTTAATACACTTGTACTTCTGTAGCACCAAACAGCACCAATTTTGATCCATATTTTGGCCAAAGTAGATGAAATTGTATAAGCGGATTTTTTTTTATATCCGTAGACTTAGACAATGCAAGGCAAGAACTTCTCGCTATTTACAATTTCATATTCTTGGTACTAGATGTTCCATAGGAATAAAAAGAAACAGCAACTCCTTTTGGCTACACATAAAAATTGATTTCGAAAGTCAACCTTTTCTTTTTAATATCTTTTTTTTCAGAACCCTATTTTTGTTCTTACACCACACAGTAGAGAGGAAGTGGGAAAATACAGGGTACCCCTTTTTTTTCATTTTGCCTTAAAAGATAGGCTTTCTTGGAAAGAGAGGTTACGATGTTTTTTTTCATTTGCCCTCAAAAGGCCTACTATGGTATGCTGAGGAATGAATGAAAAACCATGTGTCTCAAATTAGACACCAAAAATTCAGAAAACAATAAGAATGGAAAACTTCTCATGAGTGGAATGTTAACCAAAAGGAATTTGTCCAAATATACAGCCTGAAAGGGTAGAGGTCATTATATATACCCAACAATAAAGGAAGGAGGTTAAAAGTTGAGCATCATACGAATGGAACAAGTTCCAAATAGAAGAACCCAACAATAAATGAAAGAGGTTAAAAGTTGAACATCATACGAATGGAACGAGTTCCAAATAGAAGATCAAATATATCAATTTCAGAACAACTTGAATTTTCATCCCCACCTTTAATCAAAATGAGCCATAACGGAAGGTAACATTCAGGTAGCTAACTCAATTAATACCTGATACTGCCAAAGTAAAATACTAACCACTGAAGCCATTTAGTTATATGAAGTTATGATTAATCTAGGTTGTGGACCCTGCAGCCACAAGAATTGTATGACCAAGGTTCCCTACAGGCCTACACAGAGATCATAGACCGTGTCCTAGGAGTAGGCAGTGTGAAAACACTAAATCAGCAGCCCAAGCTGCCAAAAAGATCTAGTTTGCCTAACAGCCAAAGCCCACTACACTTTGTTCAACAATATACTCGACCAAGTGGAAACTAGAGAGGAGAAACCTCAAAATCAGACCATACAAACAATGGAAGTGTTTTTAAAACTAAACAAAGGGGAGAGAGATCCCTAAAAGGAAGTACGGATAACAATAGGAGCACAAGTACACACAACACACACAGACCAGGGAGCACATTACAACAGAGACAACAGTCTCTAAAAGTACAAGGCACTTAAACTAAAGATTCAAGACCCAAGATGAATCTTGAGCTAACGTTGAAAGCTTGCTGTCATTCCTTGGTAAGCACCACCACCAACACCAAGCAACTGGGCTTGTTGGTTTGTGCTGAATGTTTTGATTGACATCTCCAGCATTCATCTGACCAAGGCATGGAACACCTCGGCATACCCAACCATCTGATTACCAACATCAATGCCTCAAAGACCCATGTACACAAGTACGCAACCACAAAATTAGGAGATTAGGATTATAGATAAAGAGTATAATTGAGTTGTTAGTTCTTTATCTCGGTTGGTTAATTGTATATTTGCTATTCATATGAGTTGTTACTGAGTGCTAGCAACTAATCTATAAAGCATGCCATAGAGTTGATATTGCAGAGCAATGAAGAAAGAATTAATCATTTTTCCCTTTCCAATGCTCTTCCTCCCAGTCTAATTATCTGTGCTATACTGCTATCTCTAGCAGCCGACATTGCCCAGCTATTTTCCCTGGTGGTGTTTATCCCTTCGTGAATTCAGTTTGATCAGTTGATATTGTGGACGGAACTCATATCTAGCCAGAAGGAACATGGCCAATTGGTAGAAAGTATGCTCAAGCATCCATCAAAACCCTCGATGAGGGAGGCAAAAGATAACAAGTCAGTCAAACGAAGAAAAAGATCCAAGATCTCACTGAGCCAGCTTTGGAATAAGAGATAGTATCTAAAAAGGATTGTTGGGGAAAGAGACAATAAATAAGCAGTTGCTATCACCACTGCCATCCGGCGAAGACATGAAGTAACTGGGACAGAGAAAGGTGATAAGCTGATAATCAGCCTTCAAAAGTTTATAGCTGAACAGGAGGGACATGTTCACTATACAACAGTACTAGGTACTGGCGCTCACTGTGCATGCCCATCTCCCTCTCTAGTGGCTTTGATTTTGAAGAAAAAAAATCAAATCTAGAAAGAACACTGGAGGAAAGGTTAGGAGGAATATGGCAAGGAGGGTCCCACTGCTGGTGGGTGGAAGCAGCCCCCAGGGAGCCAGACTCTGTGAGTACCTCCCTCCCATCTCCATTTGAGACAAGAGAGGACATAGAAGTTCCCAACACTTACAATCTGAACTAGTAAATATGAAATGAAGGTGTTAGTGGCATAATTTGGCTAATAGTTAGTTCATGTGGACAGGCCAAATTATTTGGATTAGCTGTTAAATTGGTTAAGTGCTTTAATTGAAAGATGGCTAAATGTATATGTGCAGTGACGTACTGGTCATGTGTGCAAATTACTAGGTAGCTGTAGTATTTGACCCAGCATGGGTATCAGTTGCATTGATACAATACCCATGCTGGGTCAAATACTACAGCTCTCTACTCTGTTATATCAATACAATACCCATCCTGGGTCAATTACTACAGCTCCCTAGTAGTTTGCACAAATGACCAGTACGTCACTGCACACATACATTTAGTCATCTTTCAATTAAACTACATAACATTGTAACAGCTAATCCAAATAATTTGTCCTGCCCGCATGAACTAACTATTAGCCAAATTATGCCACTAATTGAAGGTTCATGTATGATGATGCAGCAGATGACAATCTGCAGTAAGGCTAGCCACACAAGTGATTTGTTCCGCTATCATGGTCAGAAGAGGTTAGTGTGATGCCCATTTTCTTCTCGCTTTTGTCTGACATCTATTCATACATGTTATCCCGTTGACTAAAAAAAAGTGATGGTAATTCTTATAATCAAACAAAAACTGAAAAGCATATTTGACAGCTCTTGTTAGATCCGCAAAATAACAAACATCGCAAAAATCAAATAAACTCGTAGAAACGCAAGTCAAAGGCAACACCACCTTGCTCGTTGCGGGCGGTGAAGACGATGACCCCGGTCTCGTCGCCGACGAGGCACTCGGCGATGCGCGCGGGGCGAGATCCGACGGCCGGGCCGCCCCCTCCGGCGCGGCCACGGGCAGGAATGGGGTTAGCGCTGACGACCTTGACGGTGAGGGTGTGGCCGCAGGTGCCCGGCTTGAGCTGGTCCACCTTGACGAACACCGGCTTCCTCAGCGCCGGCTTCTCTCCGCCCTTCGCCGCCGTCGCCATGGCCGCGCCGCACCACGTCGCTGTCGCAATGCAGGTTGGGTTGGGTGGGTAGCAGCGGAGGCGGTTGCGGAAACCCTAGCACGGGGGATTTTGCGAGGGACGAGTTGAGAGTTCGGAGAAGAAGAGGAGGTGTCGCTGGTTGGAGTCGTAGTGGGCTCGATTTGGGCCCATAGACTAGGCCCATTAGCCCGCTAATAACTTCTGCTGCCTTCAACTCTACCGGACTACATGAATTTCACATAAATTTGCAGAATTTTCACTCGTATTGTTCAGTTTGGTAGGAATCGTGAAAATTTTAGCCTTTGGAAATTGGAATGAGGCGTGGAACTTGATTTTATAAAACATCTATATTCAATTCTTTCGATGTCACGGATCCTTGACTCATAATAGTGCAAAATTTCGTTCATATAAATGGAAGTACATTATTATTATACAAAGTTGATCTTCCAAAGTTCCATGAGTCATCATCATCTAGCTCGCTTGATCATAAGGAACGAGAACTCTGTCTGGACCGGCCTTCATGTCTTCGCAGAGCATGTCAGATAGCGCAAGTGCAATTTTCCCCACTTGACCTGCATCATGAATATTGATCAGATTAATGAATTTGTCCTTTATAATTTGGAATTGTTAGCCTTTTTGAGCAATATAAATTACCACTAGTTCATAAACCATGATGTAAATTTGAACTGCAGATGTATATAGGTCAATTTCGACAAATGGCAGATATCCAGCCAGTTAAAGCAAAATCTATGCTGAATTCTTTCAAGTGCAATTCTACAATCCTAAAATTGTAAAATTAGAATGAACTTCATATATAAAAAAATAATGAACCTTACATATTCAGATGCTTCAATCTGTTGATGAGTTTTCAAGCAAAATTCTGGAGTAATGAATTTTGGTTCTGAAGAATATGCATATCACTTACCATCACCAACCGGCTGGCCGTCCCATTCGACGACGGGCAGCAACGGGAGGCCGCTGCCGACGAACATCATCTCGGCGCACCTCCTCGCGTCGGCGGCGGAGATCCTCGCCGCGCCGACGCTCCTGAGAATGCCGGCGTCCACCAGCCTGGGCGCCAGCGCGAGCAGCCGCCTCGCCGTGCACCCGCTGAGGACCCTGTCGAACGCCGGCACCACCAGGTCGCCGCCGCCCGTGACGAACGCCACGTTCATCATGGGGCCCTCCGCCACGTCCCCGGCGCCGTCCACCCACACCGACGCGTACGCGCCGCGCTCCTCGGCCTCCGCCATGGCCAGCGCGTTGGCCAGGTAGTTGACGCTCTTCGTCGCCGCGAAGAACGGGTCCTTCATCGGCACCGTCGACGTGATCGCCCTCACGCCCTCCCTGAGCCGCGGGTGTCCGCCGCCGCCGGCGGCGGCGCCGGCAGCGATGACGATGGCGTAGAACGCCGGACCCGTGCAGCCCTTGGGAGAGAGGAGGAAGTCGCCGGGGCCGGCGCTGAGCCAGTACTTGATCGAGCCACTCCTGCACTTGGACGCCGCCGTCATCTGCACCAAAATGGCTCGAAGTGTTTCGCGGGAGAATGGAGAGCTGATCTTTGCTTTGGATGCAGATAGCAGAAGCCGATCCAAATGCGAATCCAGCTCATACAGGTACCTGATCAAATCAAGAACCACTGAAAATTCAGTACCAAATGAGCAAATTTTCATGCACCTGATGATCAAATCAAGAATCAGTTCTATTTGGAGTCTGAACATTCAGTACCAAACTCTTAACAACCAGAAGCAAATGTTCAGATAAAAAGTTCAAAAGATGAGACGAGGACGCTTAACCCGTCAGAAAGCATGGCGGTGTCGAAGACGCCATGGCCTCTGTGGACCATGTGATCGTCGATGGGGATGACCATCATCGATGGATCGAGTATGATTCCGCTGACGACGCTGGAGTACATCGCTGGGTATCGTTGTTGCTTCGTGGAATTCCATTTCTCCTGAAGCTTTTGGAGCACCTGAAAGAAAATATTCAGAACTCATAGAATCATCACAGCATGAGGTTGATGTGCTCTGCTCTAATTATCTCTACAAGAACATCTACTTTTCTTACTGGAACAGATTAAAAAAAAAAATCTTAGGTAGATGCTACCTAGGATTTGAGCTGACGTTCAGATTCTCACCTCGGAGCCTGACGCGTAGACAGGGACGTGGTTATGGTGACCTTCCTCCCCTGAAAGCAGAAAGAAACCATCAAAACGACTGGTTCACCGTCCGATTGCAAACATCAAAACTAGACTCAAAATCCGAATTTAAATCTTGAAATGATTTGACCAAGAACCAAACCTTGCATCCTGTCGATCACCAAGACACCAGGCCAACGCAAGGGATACCGCAATGTTTACGGAGTGTTTGGTCAGAAGTTCAGAGAGAACAGCTAGAAGAGTAAGAGTTCAGTTTGGGCTTTGCAAGCTGCCCAAATCAGTCAAAAGCCATGAGTCGACGACACGCCGATTTTGGTGGACAGCGGGAACCTAAACTGACGGATCGGAGAAACAGCTGCCGGCTCCCACCCCTGAATGCTTCTTGGATTTTTTTTTTGTTGAACTCTCTACGTGTCATTCGGCACATTTTTTCAACCCAGATCACTCGAATTATTTTAGCCCTCGGATGAGAAAACCAACGCACAAGATAAAGGGAACTAACAGTATTGCATCGTGTGCCATATTTTTGGTTAAAACGCGATCAAATTTCCAAACCACAGATGACTAATAACCAGTGGCAAACGCAGAACCAAATTTTAGGGGGCATCGATGGAATGAACCAAACTAATATAAGTGAATTAAATATAGGACAAATCCAAAATAAATTCATGGATATATTATAAATATTTATCTAGAAAACTAAAATAACTAATTATGCTATGACCATTAAGCTTCTTTTATACCTAGTAAGCATTAACATGTCTTAAAGAATGGAAGGTATACATTAGTTTGCCCAATGGTAGGAGGGGCTTGAGCCCCTCTTGCCCCCTGTTGTGATCGCCCCTGCTAATAACAAATAATCATATATTCTTTTGAGGGTACAAATAATCATATATTAAAAAATATAGTGTGAAGTTGAATTTAATTGAGAGAAAAAATAATTTTAAATAATTACAATCATATATTACAATATTTACGTTATAGGATACACTGTAAAAAGTTCATACAGGCACTGTAATTTATTAACTTTCGTGTATAGCTATACCCAAGCAAAAATAAGCAAACTAATTAAGTAACTTGATTAACTAATATGGAACAAAACTGAAAATAAAAAAAATCATGGTATAGGTTACAGTGTAAAAAATATATGTACATGCACTATAACTTGGTAAAAATCCTCCCATTATATCATATACTACCTATTGTTTTTCTGGTGCCGACTGTTCATTCTTTGCCCTCCCGAGGCCACGTTGACGGCGATTGGTACGTCCTCATTGTTTCGCTTATTCATATGCTTATTTGAATCGCTTATTGTATCTGTTTGGAACCGCTTTTCTGAAACTCGCTTATAAGCTGAGCTAGCTTATCTGATAAGCTGCGATCTGGAGAATCTCGTGTCCTGAATAAGCAGAGTGTTTGGCTATCCTGATTATTGCTGGCAGATTATCTGTCCTGGGTATAAAATGACTGTAATACCCCTGATGCTGATAATACCTCTTTTTGTTTCTAATACTGATGTAAATGCAGTTTTTGCCATATTTGTATAGTATGAAATAATAATATAGTTTCGTTCGAATGTAACGTACAATAGAGTTCAAATTAATTCTCATTCATCCATTATAAGTGCTATAAACCACTAAAAATTACAACAATAAATCAAGCAATCAAAGCCGAAGCAAGTGCATCGCGGAAAGCACACATATCTGTATCATCCGTCATTAGGCTACCATCTTCTGAAGGGTCTTCATCACTACTGTCGTCTACATAAGTTATGAAATGCTCATCATTTATGTCAGTCTCTCTAATGAAATTATGAAGAGCCATACAAGCAACAATAATTTGTGACTGCTTATGAGCTGGAAAGCTAGGTACATCCCTAAGAACACGCCACTTCATCTTGAGAACTCCAAATGACCGCTCAATCACGTTTCTCAGGGATGCATGATGATAGTTAAACACCTCCTTCAACCCCACCGGGTGGCGACCATGTTGCCATTCGGGCACATGATACCTTTGACCTTTGTATGGAGCTAGATATCCTTTTTTGTTAGGATACCCGGAATCAACAAGATAATACTTGTCTGGAGGTGGATGTGGAAAGTTTTCCTTGTAGGTGACTAAAGTATCCAAAAATACCCGAGTGTCATGAGCAGAGCCAGGCCAACTAGTAACAACAAATGTGAACAACATATGAAAGTCACAAACCGCCATGACATTTTGTGAAGAATAATTATGTCGTCCAATGTATTTTGGTTGCTCACTTTTTGGCACAGTAACAGGTATATGTGTACCATCGATGGCGCCTATGCAATCATTGAAATGAGGCCAGAATCTAGCTTCTTGAAGTTTTGGATGAATTCTTCGAAACTGTGGATCCTTAGGTCTTATGATATCAACAGCCAATCTACAGACAGAGTTAAGCACCTCACTAAACTTTCTACTGACAGTTTCTAATGAATGTTAAAACCTATTCTTGATCTGTCTCAATGATTGAGGTGCACCACATGCCCACAAAAACATGCC
>BDMV01000012.1:3496498-3586330 GCA_008326285.1 Oryza officinalis | reverse complement strand
AAATGTATTATTAGGTAATTTTTAATCCCGATCGAAAATCGGGGTGTGACAAATCTACCCCCCTTACAGGAATCTCGTCCCGAGATTCGGGGATGGCTAGAAAGAAAACAGGGTGTGGGTGGTGTTGAACTGGCTTGCAGACTTCCGCGGCTTCTTTCTAACTTTGCCCTAGCTGATTGATTAACCCATCTTGAGCGACTGACCCTGTTGGCATCCAGCTCGATGTTCCGTTTCTTGGCCAAAACTGCACTGGTTGGTTCTGTCTGCTCTGACCCTGATCTGGGTTGCAGTTATTCATAAAGCTTACTTTGGACTGCGTAGTTGACGTTTACAGTTTTTGATGAGCTGAGAATCGACTTCGTTGACTTGAAACCGATGGGGTTGTTCCTGAAACTTTGAAACTGACGTTGATGTTACCAAGGGTTTCTGTTTTTCCGATCGCGCAAGTTCACTTTCAATCCTTGAGTAGAGACGATCTATCCAGCGAGTTTCTCTGCCACCTATTTTGTTGGTGAAGTATTCCTTTTCTTTTGGCTCAACGTCTGCATTCTCTTACTTTAAGCAGAGGTAGCGAAACAATTCCCTCTCCTCTTCCTAGAAACATTGGGATAGTTTTCGAAAACTACAACGGTTGTCTTGAACTGAAGGTAACCATTCTTGATCCTTATTCACCACTAGGGTGCAGTTGCATCTACTGTTCTCTTGGGGACCTCTAAGATTGAGAGGATGGATATTTTTCTCTGACGCCAACTTGTCAACTTGTCACTTCCAAATATTTCATCATTCTTCTCATTTTTTTGAGGTGTCACTTATACTGTCCTTTAAAAAGGCCTCATCATGTCGAGTGTGACTATGGTCTAACCAACTTGACCGACTTGTCATTTCCTGGCTAGCGATTACGTCTTGAGGGTCTGACCAAATTGTAATGAGCTGGTAAAAGAAACTCTAGGTTTCTTAGTGACGTTGTTAGATGCACATCTTCACCTGTCATAATTCATCTTGACAATCCAAACGCGGATTGAATTACTCAATATTCCCTTCTTATTACCTGACTGTCACAAGACTTCTGGGTACCTTATGACATTGACAGGTACACAAGTGAATCCACCTTTTGGATAAACAAGATGAGCCATACGAAAAGGGAAAAACTGCCTGACATATACTTTATTCGATAATCCTTCTTTTATTACATAACTGCGATGAAGTTTCTTTGTACAAGGAAAAACACTTGAAGAACAAACACTTGTAAACCGTTGCAAGCCTTGACTAGTGCAGACTTTACTTCTGTGATTCAGGCTGGTTTGTCTTGATCTGTCCTCGCTTACTACCTGGTGTTTCAACGGTAACACTGCTTTTCTTGCCGACATTCCTTGGGAAGGTGACAACCTTCTTGGTAGCTGCGGTTGGTAGGACCTCCTTGCGTGAGATGTCGCCAATCTGCAATTGGTTGCTGGCCATCGGGATCGGAGCAACACGGGGTGCATTGCTTGGTTTGTTATCAGCCACGCGAACTGGTACTGGGGACTCTTGCTGAGGTTGCTGTGGACGGATTGTTCCATCTTCTTGCGGTTGGAGCAGGTTGTCGTTGTCCTGGCATTGCTTGCCTTGCTGGGACTTGCTCTGTAGCTTTGGGACGATTGCCGATGAAACTGAAGACTTCCTTTTGGTAGCCTTAACAATGATTCGCCGTGGTGGGGGTTGCACATTCAGGTGACGGTTGGTTTCACTTTTCTTTTTAGTATTCTTTCGCTGGATTTGACCCTGCTGTGCTGAGGCCGAGGCAATTGGGGAAGTTAGGGTATCGCAGACAGGGCCGGTACCTTGAAGGTATTGACGTTTTGGCATTGAACAACCATCGGATAAATGGCTTATATCTCCACAGTTGAAACAACGATGGACTATTTTCTTTGGTCTCGGGAACGGACACTTTCTGAAGTGATGTCCTAACTGAAGGCAGTTAAAACAATTCCCTCTGGGTTGATCACACTGCTTATCCTCTTGGGGCTGCACACTTGTGACTAGAACAGGGGTGAGTGGAGACTCGTGAACCTTGTTGGTAGCACTCTTGTTGCTGCTGATAGTCTCAACCGAAATTGGAGCTGATTGGAGATCAGGAGCGGTGATGTTGCTCGCGACTGTCATAGGTTGTCGAACAGGTTGGAAGGACGTCCTTTGATCTTCCTTGATCTTAGCTGGGACCACATCCAGTTGGCAGTTCTTAGGCACATGATCTATTCCCTCACACAAGAAACATGTGATCTTCCTTGTAGGACATTCATCTGGCGAGTGGGTGTCTTCACCACAGGGACAAGTGTAGGAACATGCGTTAGTAATATGTCCAATTTCTCCGCATCTAGTACATGCTTTGAACTCCATTTCTTTTTCACCTTTAAGGATCTCACCATCATCTTCATCATCATCATCAGAGGACACTTCTTCGAATCCATCCGTACCGGGCTTAGGCGGACCATACAGCCTAAGGTGTTGAGTTAGCTGACGGGCACCATGAAAGGTATTTCCTCTTAGACGCCTAGGTATCTTTGCCGCATCTTCTGGAGTAAATTCTGAACCAGTGATGGTCAGGTTCCTACCATCGTCCATCTTCCATACTAATGTCTTCCTCTTCTTAGAGTTTGATGGTGGCGCACCATAGTTCCTGTAGGCAAGTTGGCTTGAACGTTTCTCTTCTCTTGGGCCTTGTGCTTTATCGTCAATTGGTGTCCTGGTATACAAGTTCCAGGGACAATTTGTCGCATGATGACCTTGTTCCTCACAATCCTCACAAATAACATTAGCTTCTCTCCGGTATGAGAGTGATGGAGGTGTATTCATCTGGTGGGATCTTAGCAGTATATCGGTAGGAGGCGTAAGTGCTTGTATTGGAAAATACTGACTTTGGCTCTGATTCAGACTCTGGGCTTGTATCGGAGCTTGCATCTGTTGTTGCGGATACTGTCGTTGCATCTGCTGCATCATCATAGCCAGTATTTGTGTCTGGTTAGCCACCACTTGTGCTAGGGTTGGGTCCCCGAATGGTGGAGGCGAAATGTCCATGGGGTTGCTTGGGATTACTCCATGAAACTCTTGCGATCCTGATCCACTGCCATTGTCTCTAACGTTGACCATCTGATGCAGGTAGAGGAGGGAAAAGAGAATGGTTGAACTAAAGGCAAGACCTTAACCCACTCAGCTACTGATCTGATGTGACTACACTTTTACTGTTCAAGTTGATTAGGCAAACAACCTAGTATGGTCACATCCTCACCACCAATGTAAACCATACGCCTACACACAGCAAACAACACACGATCTAACGGCTACCGAAACTACTCTTCTGGGAAGGATTGGGTTTAGGTAAGCTCCAAGAAAACTTCGCTCGAACCTCGAGAGACGCCGACCTGGGACTGCTCAACTTGCCCTTCTGGCTTGAAGCTCGTCTCTTGGCTTGTCTTTTGCGAAGCTTTTAGTTTGTGCTCCAGGCTTAACAGCTAGAGAGTTGGAGAGGAAAGGAGAGAAATTTGATAAACTGTTTTGCACAGACTCCTGAAGGAGAGAAGAGACATTTTCGCAAATAAGGTTTTCGCAAAACTTGTCCTTAGGGATTTGACCATTTGGCTCAACCTACAGTCAAGATGGCTCTGATACCAACTTGTCACGCCCGGAAATTTTCCCAAATTTCCAGACCATTTTGTGTATTAAGTCCCTGTCCAGGCATCAACCAGGGTACACAAAACGACAAATCAATAAACAGATCCAAACGTAAATAAAGCGATAAATACTTACAACAGAGGCACTTAGTCCTCACACCAAAAAGAAAACAACAGCGGAAAGAGACGATCCTAGCGGGCTTCAGCTCCACTCCACAGGCAAACTCAACTGGGGTCTGAGCCTTGGTCCTCTAACTTCATCTTCAACTCAGAAGTACTAAACTTCTGAAAAAGGGGAAAAATAGCAAGATTGAGTACAACCACCGTACTCAACAAGCCACACCAACGATGCAAACATGCACAGGGGAGACAAAGGGAGGCTTGTGGCTCTTTGCAGAAAAGCGGTTGAAAACCTTTATATTTTAAAACAGTAAAACAGTTGTTTAATTAAGACAATATTAAATCTCCACTGAACAACGCTACAACCACGTTGAATAGGCCCAACCATTCCACCTGAACTACACCAGTTCATTAAGTCAAATTAATTAAACATGTGGGACTAATCACGGTGAATCTGGTCGATCGCCCATAACCGCGGGCACGGCTATTCGAATAGTTTTACTCTGATCAGAGGTGCGCAACTGTACCCACAAGACACGATTCCACACATGTTACCATGCCCCGAAGTATCACCACGATACTGCAAAGGGGGAAATCGTGACAAGACCTTTCGCTTAACTCCTCCTAACCAAGCGCACCACACCGCAGGTTTCGCTCCCACCCCTCAAAAGGCAGTGGGCAGCCCCCCCTCGTGCCTTGGTGAATCCGGCAGCCAAGCAACCGGTATATCCCCGGCCGACTCAACTCCATCACGCCCACCCTTTCCGGGGAACGTCGGCTAGGAAAGAGCTATGCTACGAGTCCAGCAGTTGCCCATTCTTGCTTGTGGTAAGCACTGTTATTCTTCCAGGGTTTCCCATGAACCGGTCCTTAATTGCCATGGGTGCGACCAGCAAAACCATACACCCACAGCCCACCATTAAGCCATATTTTAGTTGGATAATTACGACCAATGAAACATGGTCAGATGTTTCGAGCTCACAGCTCAACTAGAAGCTAAAAATAAAGGTGTAATTATCCCATTAAATGAGCTAGTGGTAATTAAGCATGGCTAAGCATAAATAATTCTAGCAAAGTCAACATAAGTGACTCACGCTAGTCAAATTATCACCCAAGGTTAACAAAGGACGGTTAACAAGTAAACATGGCACAAGCGAACGGATAGGTAAACCCTATTCCCATGTAATTAGCAAAACATGCACTTTATTTGCAAACGTAAAACATTTCGTAAAATAGGTACAACATATGTGTGACTTGCCTTGCTTCTTCAAACAATCTTCCGAACTCTTTTCCTCGCGAACGCGAACTTCCGAAACGACGGAATCTACACGCTGGCACGCAAAACGAGGAAAAACTCTAATAAAAACCAAGTAAACAATACATAAAAAGTAAACAAACATGTAGAGCTCAATTTTAGATGAATTTTGCAAGTTGAATGGCTCAATTTGGAGTTCGTATGAATTAGATATGAATTTTAGAAGTTTTGAGCCATTTAAATGAATTTCTGGAAATTAAATCGATTTATTGCGCAATTATTAATTAATTTTGCAAAGGAAAGGACTACGCTGACATCATCAAAGGGAAACGGCGCCGGAACGGCGGGTCCCACGTGTCAACGGGTCAAGGGCGGACAATCCACGGTGGAAAAGCACCACGTGGCACCGACATGGCGACCACTGCGAACAAAAGGAAGAAGGTAGCGCCGACATGGACGCCAACGTGGCGAAGCCGCGGGCGGCCACGTGGTCTGGGTGTGGATTGGAGTAAACAAAGGGGCCCACGTGTTGGCGACACAAGTGTCGGTGAACAGGAGAGAAAAAGGAGGTAGAATGGACTTTGCAGGGGAAAGGGGAAAATTAGGCTGAGAGGGAGGTAAACTGGACTTGAGGAGAAGAGCTGGATTTTCTCGGGAAAAAGTTAAAAGGGCCGAGGGACGAAAAGTAGACTTTTGTGTGGAGAAGGGATAATAGGCCGGCGGCCCAAAGAGACAAGGGACCAAGATTGGACTTTTACGAGGAGATGGGCCAATCGGCCCGACGGCCGCTGGGCCGGAGGGAGCGGTGGGCCGAACGGAGCGGCCTCTACGGCCCGGGCGGGAGGCTAGGGCTGACGTCAGCGGCTAGGGCTGACGTCAGCCGCGGCGGCGGCGGCTGTGCTCCACGTGGCGCACACGTGGCGCCGACGCGGCAGCCACGCGGCGCCCACGTGGCGGCCACGCGGGGCGGGAGCGGGCGGCCGGGATCGGCCCGAGTGGCCGATCCGACGGCTGAGACGCGCGGGCGGCCGAGCGGCCGGGCTCGGGCTCGGCCGAGCCGGCCATGGCGCGCGGCGGCGCTAGGGTTTCGGCGCGGGAGGCGGCGACGCGGCGGCGCGCGGGAGGCGGCGGCGCGCGGGACGGTGCGGGAGCGCACGGGCGACGGCGGCGCGGGAGGCGCGCACGGCAGCGAGCGGCGCGGCCGGGAGAGGGGAGAAGGAAAAGGCGGCGGCGCTTACCGGCGGCGAAGACGGCGGCGGAAAACGGCGGCGGCGGAGCGGCGCTAGGGTTAGGGTTTTGGGGGCGGCGGCGGCGCGCGGGAAAATTGGAGGAGGCCTCGGGGTGGGAAAATAAAAGGGCGGCGCGGCGGGAATCCCGCCGGGAGAAGCGGCGGAGCGGGCGGCGCGGCGGCCGGCCGAGTCGGGGACGACTCGGTCGCGGCCCCACCTGTCAGCGGGCGCGGCGCGGGGAGGCGGCAGCGGCTCTCGGCCGGCCTTGGGCCACGGCCTCGGGCCGGCCCGAGAGGAGGAGGGACGCGGAGGCGGCGGGGGGGGTGCGGCCTTGGGCCGCCTTGGGCCGAAGGAGAGGGGAGAAGGGACGGGGCCCGTGGGCCGCGCGGGAGGGAGAGAGAGGGGGCGACAGCGTGGGCTGCGAAAGAGGGGGAGGGTTTTGGGCCGAAAACGGCCCAAAACAAAAGAGCCCCTTTTAATTTGTTTTTCCTTTAATTTAATCAGTTAAATGAACTTTGTGACTTTAAAATTATTTCTTTAGCTCCAAAAATTCACGAAAAATTTTGGAGAGTACTTTAAGGCACAGAGAATATTACAAAAATATTTCCGGCCATGATTTTTAAAGGAAAATTTTAATTTCCTTGCTAATTTCACTTGTTTAAATTGCTTTTGACTTTTATTAAATTTCTGGAAAATGTATTATTAGGTAATTTTTAATCCCGATCGAAAATCGGGGTGCGACAAACACAAAGCCTGTTTTCGGTTGTAATTAAGGATAGTACCGGGGTTTTAGCCGGTCTTATCTAACATATGTGATTGCTTTATGTTTCTTGCACATGTTTGCCACTTATATGTGCAGATCGATAAGTATAGATATGTCGATCATGAGGTAATCTCAAGATTTCTTTATGGTTGACGTGTTTATACTGGCCGATTGGCTCGTATAAGGTTGCACTAGAGTACTAGCTGGTGTAGTTACCTTTGTCATCCTTATCGGCCGGTATTATTAGTTGAGGTCTACATATCAATGAAGGCCGATAAGATTAGATTCATGTCTTACTTATTTTCTAAGTGAGCCGATATAGCTTTGCCCTATCGGCTGGGCTATGACAATGTGTCATCGATCTGCTGACCGATCGGTCATTGTTCTCTGACTTGGTTCACTTGTTTCTTGTTGATTGCAGATCAAATCAACTGGCACGCTCTACTTACGACTAGGCAAGCCATTTGGACCTGCACTGGAGTTAAGCAGATCTCCCAGGCCGCCGTGGTAACGCGGAACCCGTTTGGTTGCTGGACGGGTCGAAATTCTGCGCCAACAGGTCCACGCATGCACGGGTGCGGACGCACCACGTGGCACTGACGTGACGCACACGGCGGACGGAAGGGAGAAGGTAGCGCCGATGTGGACGCCAACGTGGCGAAGCCGCGGGCGGCCACGTGGTCTGGGTGTGGACCGGATTAAACAAAGAGGGCCCACACGTCGGCGACACAAGTGTCGGCGAGCAGGAGAGAAAAAGGAGGTGAAAAGGACTTTGCAGGAGAAGGGGAAAAAAAGGCTGAGAGGGAGGTAAACTGGACTTGAGGAGGTGAACTGGGTCTTCTCGGAAAAAGTTAAAAGGGCCGAGGGACGTAAAGTAGACTTTTGTGTGAATAAAGGATAATAGACCGGCGGCCCAAGAAGGGAGGAGGAACGCGAAACAGACTTTTCGCGAGAAGTGAGAGGGTTGGCCCAAGGGGCTGCTGGGCCGAGAGGAGGGAGAAGGAGAGGGATCTGGGCCAGGAAGGAATGGGCCGAGGCCACGGGAAACAGGCCGAGAGGGAGGTGGGTCGGCTCGGGTGCGGCCTCTACGACCGGGCGGGCGGCTAGGGTTTGGCCAAACCCTAGGCCGACCCGGCCAGGGCACGGCGGCGGCGATGCGGCGGCGGGATGCCACCGGCGGCAACCGACGACGCGGGCGCGGCGGCGCGAGGCGACAGCGGCGCGCGGGCGGCTAGGGCGGCGGCGCGTGGTGGCGACGGAGCGGTGGCGCACGGGAGTAGAGGAAGAGAGAGGGGACGGGGATCCTCACCGCGCGGCAATGGCGACCACGGCCAGCCGGAGGAGGCGGCGGTTCGGACTCGCGGTGCGGGCGGCCTTCCGGCGGCTCCCGGCGGACGCGAAGGGGCGAACGGGGGTCGGCGAGTGGCGGCGGGGCCGATGGTGGAGGCGGATTGGCGCGGCGGCAGCGCTAGCGGCGGTGGCGTGCGGCCGGAGGGGCGCCGGCGAGCGGCGGAGAGAGGGAGCTCGGCGGGGCTCGGGAAAAAAAAGGGAAGAGGAGCTTCGGGGCGCCTTTTATAGGCCCGGGTAGCGGCGAAGTGGCCGGGGCGCGACGGATTTTGCTGCGGAGTGGCATGGCAACGGCCGACGGAAATGGCGACGAAGTGGGGGGTGTGGCGGCGGAAAAGGCGGCGGTTGACCCGGCAGAGGTTGAAGAAGGGAGGCCGAACAGACTTCGGGAAAGGGGCGGCGTTAACGGGCCGGCGGCCCGGGAGGAGGAAAGAGAGGAGGCTGGCAAGGGGAAAAAAACAGACTTTTGTGCGGGCTGGGCCAACGGCCAAGCTGGGCCGGAGGGAGAGGAAGGAGGGAGGAGGCCGCGCGGTCCGGGGAGGAGAGAGGAGTTTTGGGCCGGACACGGCCCAAAACAAAAGGAGACGTTTTTAATTTGTTTTCCAATTAGTTTAATTTGTTAAATGAACTTTGTGACTTTAAAATTATTTCTTTGGCTCCAAAAATTCACGAAAAATTCTGGAGAGTACTTTAGGGCACAGAGAATATTACAAAAATATTTCCGGCCATGATTTTTAAAGGAAATTTTAATTTCCCTCACAATTTCACTTGATTAAATTGCTTTAAAATTTTATTTAATTTCTGGAAAATGTTTTATTAGGTAATTTTTAATCCCGATCGAAAATCGGGGTGTGACATTATTCCCCGCATCTCTCTATCGCGCGCGCTTTCTCTCTTCCTCCTTAAGCCACGGCAACGGCAGAAGTGGCGGAACCGTGCCAGACCCGTCGCCACCGCGCCGGCGAGCGTCGTTACCGCGCGGTAGCGGGCGGTAACCACGTGGTACGACGCGGTAACCATCCACGCGAGCTGCCGGAAGGTAATCTTCTCTCCTTCCTCGGTTACTACACGATTTGGGCCAGTAACCGCGTGGTAGCTTGTGGTTACCGTGGTCTCCTTTAGCGCTTTCCAGTTGCCGTAACGCGCGGTAACCACTTGGAAAACCGTGGTTACCGCGTAAAAAACCGTGGTAGCCTAAGTTTGTATCATGTGATGTGAATATATTAATATGTTTGGCATTATATGTTCCACTTTACTAGATGGATGAAGTGTTAGGATTATATATTTGGCATGGAGAATTAATTAATTAAGCTATAGCTATGCTTTGCTAGTACTGTTCTACTTTCAGTTTTTGACTTCACTGGATGGATGGAGTGTTAGGATTATATGTTTGGCATGAAAAATTAATTAATTAAGTTATAGCTATGCTTTGCTAGTACTGTTCTAAAATAACTAGATGTGATGGGCAAAAAACCGTGGTTACATTGTATCATGTGATGTGATTATATTTGACAGTGATGTAATTATATTTGACAGTGATGTGAATATATTTGGTAGATAGTCTATTATTTTTGACAATGATGTAAATATATTTGAGGTTTAGGTCAAATACATTATGCATGCTTTTGTCAATGTTGTGCAAGTTGTAGCCTAAGTTTTAATTTAGATTCAGGTCAAATACAATTTGCAAGATTGATGTTTGTTGAGAGAGAAAGGTTCGTAGAGTATGTTATTTGTTGGATGAGTTATTATGGTTGATGTAAATTTTTTTTATTGTATACTCACAAGTATCCTACATATTTTTGTTTTTATCCCCCAAATTCTACACACATTTAAGTGTTTCTCCAATTTTTCTTTATTTTCTTCATTTCGTTTTTCTTTCAGCCACATACCGCGGTAACCGCTCCAAGCCGCGCGGTAACCGCTCCAAGCCACGCGGTAACCGCAGTCCATACCGCGGTTTCTTTTTTTTAAAATTCAAAATTTTAAAACCAAATTTATCGTGGTTTTTGACGGTTACCGCGGTTATCGCGCGGTAACTGCCATACCACAGGGGTGCGGTAACCGCACCCTAAAAACGGTATTGCAAACCCTGGCCACATCAGATGAAGACCGAGTCAAATTAGCCACATAGGCACCACATCAGTCAAAATCGCCGTCCAAACCGTCTTGTAACCTATTTTGCACCGGTTTTGATAGTTGAGGGACCCGTTGTATCTGGTTTTTTGGTTGAAGGACGAAAATCGGATTCGTTGATAACTTAAGGGATCTCAAATGAATTTATTTCATATATATATATCGTGATAGACCCCGGCCGGCCCACTTTCATCTCAATCTGATCGATGCAAGGGCCAGGCCCGGTGTCGTACGTGACCCCGGCACGACACGACACGCTGCAGCTGCAGCTGCAGTGAACCATGTATGCATGCAGCACGAGTACCTCCTCCCTTTATTCGATCGATCTCTTGTGGTGTGGTGCTGCTGCTGCCGCGTCGCTCGCGCGGCCAACGATCGATCGATGCCAATATATCGTCTCTCTTGTCACGGATGGAAGCAGCCAAATGCCTGCCTGTGCTGTGCATATCTGCTCCATAGCTAATCGGACCAAATGTACCTCACAGCTACGCGGTGCGTTTACGGATGTGTTTGGTTCATGATCAAGAATGAATGAAATATGTCCGTCCAAATTTCGTTGGATATGACGATCTAAATTTTTTGTTTGGTTAGGTATATATAGCGATTTAACTTTTTGTTTGGTTAAAGGGAAAAGATGAATACGACCATCCAATCCAATTTTTTGGTTTGGTTGGAAGAAATAGGGTAGATGAGTAGGTGTGGTCACCTCTCACTTAGAGATGGTAAGTAGACCCCATCAAATTCATATATACTACAAATCACAAATTCTCAACAAATCACAAATTCACACACACGCACACACGCGCGCGCACTAGCAGGGATCGGGTTAGCGGAATAAGTCAGGATCCAATAAACCAATGGATTAAACAATTAAACAATTAACTAAATAGTTTATTATTTGAATAAATCACTTGATTAGCGGCTGCATGCAAACTAACTTCTAGCATGGAGTTTCTTCCTCTCAAACTAACTGTTAACTAAAACGGCAGAACATCAAATAAAAGAAAAATCCCGGGCAGAAAATGCATCTCAACAACAAAGTGGTTCAACATCAACTGAGAAAATTCCACGTCTCAGCAGAAAATGACAGAACATCAACTGAAAAAATTCCTCCAATATTAAGTACATGCAGAACCTTCTGCTCCCTAGCTAACAGGTGATTCGGTACAAACAACAATATGTTCCGCTGTTAACAACAGAATTTAATAAAAATATGTCAAAGATGAAGCTAGATCTGAAGTGAGTTTGAAGGGATAAAGATGTTTCCAAAAACAGAGCAGCGCATCGACTGGGAGCCATATCGGCCGATGTAGAATCGGACTCGGTCAGTCGATACGGGTAACTGAGTTTATGTTAGGTTCAGAGAAGAGCTTGAGGATATTACCAAATAGGAGTTAAGTCTAGAAGAAGCAATTGTATCTATTAATTAGGAATAAGAGTTATTCGTTTTCTTTTACGATTTCGCGGTAAGAGTCCACCTAGGACTTATTTGTTTAAGCAAGTTTTGAGTAGTGTCCGATATGGATAAGGTTTGTATCTTCAAGTATAAATATATGCTCAGGGTCTTGTAAAAAATTAACAACAATTCAATACACTTTTGGTGCATCGTCATAATTTTCCTTTTACTTTCGACGAGTTCTTGTTTTGAGTTGGGCTGCATCGGTTTCGATCTCCGATTAGAGATATGGCTTGTCACAGCGGCTAGTATCGACGGATTAGCGCATCGTTCTAGATATTCTAATCTATCTTGTACAACTGTGTCGGTGACATGGGACCGGGGGTGTCACGACTAGAGGCTTGGGTAGCCGCGGTCCTCCACGTGTCCCGGCCCCCTCGGGGGGGTCGGGCCCGGGGGTGACGTGGCCGCCCCTTCCTCTGTCTCCCCGAGGGGTCGGGCCGCTCCCGTTTCGGCCCCGAGGGCTGGGGCGCCCCGACCCCCCGTGATCTTGGCGCCACGTGTGCGGGTTAGGTGAGCACAACAGGGCTCACCTAACCGCATTTATAGCGGATCAGGCGAGCGCACCGCGCCGCATTTATTGCAGCGCAGCGCACGCCTATCCGGTCCGTGACCAGTCGCGGTGTGTGACCGGTCACAGACTGGTCAGATCGCGGGTTAGGTGGCGACAGGCGGCCGATGGCACGCCTCGCCCCGTCCCGTCGGAATGATGAGAGCCTCCTGGCTCTCGTCCCTAGCCGGAGCCGGCGTGCTAACTCCCGGAGTTGGTATGTCAGTCCCGGTCAGATCCAATCCAGATTTCAGCGCAGGCGTGGCGAGGAAGTCGCCGGCCATTGAATGAAGGTTGAAACGGGCGTCCACCGGAGAGCTGGCGAACGGGGCAGAAGGCGTGCACCGTACTTGTCAGAAGTCACTTCCGGCTGTAGACCAGCCCTGATTGTAAAAAGAATGTTTCTTTTCTTAGGCAACTTGAGGCCCATGTGGTGACCCCTGATCAGATAAAAGGAGGCCCAGGCCTAGGAAAGAAGAGAGGAGAGGACTCCGGCGAATGCGGTGGGAGAGAATTCCCTTTGTATTGTTGGAGACACTCAGATCCACCAGATCACAGGAGTAGGGTGTTACGCTTCTCAGCGGCCCGAACCTGTCTACGTCACCCGCGTCTTGCGTGTTTCCACTCTCGCTGACGTTCTTTAGATCGAGGGCGAAGAACCTCACTTAGCGCCCCCGGCCGAACCGGCAAAGGGGGGCCCGCGCGGTCTCCCGGTGAGGAGTTTCACGCTCCGTCAAACTGCTAGTTATCATATATCTTAGCTAATCTAAATCGATTGCTCAATTTACCTGTATCGGCCAATCCTTACCCAAGGTTTTGTCGGTATCGGCTAAATCATTCAATTGGTTTAGATTAGCTAAGATATCCACCATTCTGAAAATCAGTCAGAAGTCTGGTTGTTTAGATTTTATGTTTTTTTAATACTTTGTGCTGCATCAGCTCTAGTTATGTTTACAATTATAAAAACTAACTTACTTCTTGATTACTAATAAGGGTAGAATCGGGGTTTCAACCAATCTTACATAATATAATTGTTTAGTTTGTTTTAAGTTCCTTTAACCATCCTTTTCATGGTATATCTGCCCCTTATACAAGGATATCGCACTATTTAAATATATCAAGTTTGTTCTCGATATATTTATTTAGATTGATATTCTTGTATAAGGCTGTATCGAAGTATTAGCCGATACGTTATCTGTTTTTAACCTAAATATGGTATCAACGGCTATGACTTAACCAGATATATTCTTTGTCTATAGATTACATGTTTGGTTATATCTACAGTCGATGAAACATATTTTAGGTCTGTTTAATTCAATATATCGTACATCTCACAGCCGATTCAGTCAAATTACATCGGCTAGGTTTATACGATACGTCATCGGCTCATCGGCCGATCGGCTATCATAAATTTAACTTATTTTATTGTATATCTTGTTGGTTACAGGATCAAACTAACTGACACGTCTTGAACCCGAACACAAGATTTCGACCTGCACTGAAGATAAGCAGAGCTCTCAGGCCATCGTGTTTTCGCATCTCGTGTAACTGAATTCCATCTTCTTATATGAAGCTCCCTGGCAAGAATGTAGGCAGAAGGTTAGATCACTTTCTACTAGTTCCCTGTGGAAATTAATAACCATATATAGATGGTTCAGAAGGTTAACATAAGCGGACAGGGCAGAAGGTTAATATAAACAGAAGGTTCCCTGTGGAAATTAATAATATAGGCAGAAGGTTGGATTACCTTCTGCTCGTTTTAGTCGTTTGATGATTCTATAGATGGGGCAGTACATGTAGTGGATGATCTTCTGCTTGTTTTAGCCGGTTGATGATGCTATATAGATGGACAGCACATGCATGACAAGCAGAAAATCTTCTGCTTTAAAAAGAAAATGGCAGAACATCACCAAACCGATTTCCAACCTCTGCTCGTTCTCGGAACAGAATAACATCTTCTACTTCCCGGAACAGAATATTATCTTCTGCTAGTGGCCAGAAAAATTTGGCAGAACATGAGCAAAAAAAATTCTGCTCGTTCCCTATAGCCTTTGTATAGGACAAGGAGACCTCGACCGTAGAACAAAAACTAATTTGCATCAGACTGAATTTGAATACATGCAGAAAACAAGCCATCAGATCAGCAGTTGGTCCATAATTTAAACTAAAATTTTAGCCAACTGTATTATCCACTAGATAGGATTGGATCACCTTCTACTCATTTCCTTCAAGTATTTTATCCATCGGATAGTGCTAGATCATTTTCTGCTCGTTCCCTGTAGAAATGCCATGTAGAACAGAAATTTTTCTGCTCGTACAGGGCTGTTCATACACAGACTTTCTGCATCGCTCGCTGCTGCCGGAGAAACGAATTTACGGCATGCATGATGATTGATGAACAATACATATTTCTGCTCCTTAGAAACTATTTCTCTTTATACTTATATGAGCCAATTCCATCTACAGATCGTACTCTACTTATAGCTAAAGAAGCCATAGGAAAGATTAGGCAGAACATCTTCTGCTTGTTCCTATAGGAGTACCATGTATATACACGGCCACCGAAGGACAGGCACTAGCTATATTCTGCTTGTTGTGAATGCATGAAAAAAAAAATGTACATCATATGGAACATGCGCTATAACTTCTTTCTGCTCCTTGCGAGCAGAACATATATCTTCTGCTCGTCTAAGCCGGTGCGTGCAGTGGACGAGCAGAACTTCTCGATTAAGTTTTACTTGTTGATGATGTAAGTGGGCAGTACATGCACAACGAGCAAAACAAACTAATCCGGGCTTCAAACAGATTTAACTTAAACAACTACCATGCATTTAAAATGATTTGAATCCCAATCAAATAGCGGCCAGCAACCTAAACGAATCTGAATACACACTAACCCGCTAATGGGAACTCCGAAGAATTAGCTTAAAGCTGCATATATCTTGGAACAAAGCGTACGGTGGATAGAACAGTAGTTACTCTCGGTGGTAGTAGGTTATAATTTTCACACACACATATATATACACACACACTACAAATCCAAAGACAAAAAAGATAAAGAAAAAAGAAAAAAAATTAAGGCCTCCGGACTTGCTGCCGTTGCCTCCGGGCTCGCCGTCGCCCCTCTTCCCGTTGTCGCCACCTCTTCCTGCTACCGCCGCCTCCGGCCTCTAGGGCTCGCCACCGCTGCCTCTTCTCCCTCGTTGCCGCCCTCTCTTCTCACCGCCACCACCTTCGGCCTCCAGGCTCGCCGCCACCCTCTCTTCCCGCCACCGTCGCCTCCTCCCGCTCGCCGCCCTCTCTTCTCACTGTCGTCGCCTCCGGCCTCTAGGCTCGTCGCCGCCCCCTCTTCCCGCCGCCGCCGCCTCTGGCTCTGGGCTCGCTGCCGCCTCCTCATGCTCGTCGTCGCTGCCTTCAGCTCCGGGCTCTCGCCATCGTCCCCTTTTCCCACCGCTGCCATGCTCGCATCCCGTGTCAGCTGCCGCCTCGCTCGGGTGGTGAGGAGTGACGCGACTCTCCTTGGTCGCTCGCCCCACTCGCCCAGGCGCTCAAGCGGCTGCGTCCAAGCAAATCAGCCAGATCCCTTCATCCAGCATCTAAGGGGAATATTCTCCTCTGGGCCGCCCTATCTCATCTCCGCCCACCAACCAAACACTCACAAAAAATGGGCTGCCTTGTCCTATCCACCCAAAACCCTTCATCCAAACACATCCTAAGTTAAGGATTGATTTTGTTAAGAAAAAATTATTTATGATTATACTTAATTTAAATCTAGTTTATGGATAGTATTCTTCACCTTACAGGCAATTCAGTTTGTGCGTCGGCTAGGTTTCTACGATACGTCATCGGCCCACCAGCCGATCGGCTATCATTTACTAACATTGTTTTATTGTATATCTTGTTAGTTGCAGAATCAAAACCAACTGACACGCCCTGAACCCGAAAGCAAGATTTGGACCTGTACTGTAGCTAAGCAGAACTCTCATGCCGCTGTGTTTTCTCATCATAATATGAAACGAAGAGAGTAGTATTTAATTACATAGAACAAATCACAAAACAATAAACACAAGACCGTGTGCCAAAACTATTCGCTGCTAGCACAAGGCTCCAGAACAGCGCTCCGACGCTGAATCCTGGTAGGTCTCCATCTCCTAGGAGGCCTCCTCCACTACCTTTCCGTCTCAGACTCATGTCCAACGAATCCTATCCACACCTTCCCACCCATATGCCCGGTACACCACACCTCCCCATGGCAAGCATAGAGAGGCGGATCGATTCAAGTGGAGGATTCAAAATCGATTCGAGGAGAGACAAGAGAGATAGGAGGAAATGCTTGGCATGTATTGGAACCGGGCCATAGAGAAGCCTCGAACGTGATGTAGCAATCAGATCCGACAGGATCTGTATCACTGTTCAGTGATCAGCCCTTGTGACAAAACATGACTCCACGCGGTGGAGCAGAAAAACACAAAAGCAAAGTCGCTAGAGTGAAAGTAGGGCACAAGCCTAAGCATCGACCGCGTGAGATCATAAGAAGGCGACTCCCAAGAGGGTGAAAAGGGTAGTGGAGGAAATATTGAAGTCAATGATTTAAAAGTGTAACCACTAAAAATACGTTGTATTATCGACCCGTCATCTTCTCCTAGATCTCAGTTGCAACGCACCAGCAAATTGCTAGTAATTCAAAAAAAAATAGATACTACTCCCTCTGGTTTGTTAATTTGACGTTGGTAGTTAAAAATAGATACTACTCCCTCTGGTTTGTTAATTTGACGTTGGCAGTTTATTTTTAAACTAGCGAGCTAGCCAACGTCATATAAAAAGGGAATGAGGAAGTACTAGATTTGAACTAATAATGTAGCAAGGCTAGCCTAGGTTGCACATACGATGTCGGATTTTGCGACCCAGCCCTCGACGTAGCCCTTAGCCCGGCTTGATAAATTCGCGGTCGTCGTTGATAGCCAGAGCAGCATCGGTGAGGAGATCCTGAAACTCGTCGAGGAAGGGGATCATTGTAGTGCTCACCGAGTGGAAGAGGAATCGGCGACCGTCTTCTTCTCCAGCAATACCTTCATCTTCTTAGCATCCTTCTTCTCCTCCACCGCCTTGCAGCATCTCTTCAGATCAAACCTCCCCTTGGAGCAATTTGTCATCATCACCGGCCGCGCGACAACGATTTCATTCTTGGATTCATTGGAATCGATGTGTGATTTGGGGATCTGTATTAATGGGGCGGCGGCGAACGGTCATTGTTGGTCTGAATTTATTGCATCACCCGGACTAAAGCAAAACAAGTCCGATCCGAGGCAGAGTCCAATTGCTATCACTGGACACACGGAAGCAGCTTAGCTTCAGTTAATCGGATCGCTCGGGCTAGCAGCGTCGACGTGATCGTCATGAGATTGATCTCCCCGGCGCGCGCGGCCGGTACGTGACTGCTGCTCAGCACCATGAGAATACATGTGATGTTTCTGCAGCAATTCAAGCAGGTACTGCTTGTCCATATCAAAGACTACTCTGCGATCGATGGATGCACGCATGGTTGCGCAACCATTTATTATATATTGTTATCTTGTGCGAGGCTTCAAACTTAATCTGCTGTAGGTGAACGCCGGTTTCTGTAAACATCACTTTAGCTAATTTTTATCCTGTAGCTTTCGTATGATGAGCAAAGATTAGCATGAAAGAATTTACAACACAAGAAAGACGACCATCGGGGAACTGCACTTGTGCATTCCCATGTAGCAGATGAAAATTAAGAAGGCTCATTCCAAAACGGTTGTAATTCGATATATCTAATCTATAGAGACATTCAAGCAGCATAGAATTCAGCAGTTCGGTTAGATATGGGATGATGGTTCAGAAGGTTTTGTATTGTCTTGCTAGCATATAGGTATATGCAGATGTTAATGTTATATACTAATAAAATATGTTTCCACGCCACCGAAGCAAATCATAATGTCAGGCTCATCTACATCAACGTTATATTAATACACTTAGATTAGATAGATAGTCTCTCTATATTGAGTTTAGGAGATACTGATACAGTGATACTTCAATTGACACGCAGGTAAGCAGGCAGCAGGCAGGGGACCGTCTGGCCTAGGCGTTTGAGGCCTGCATTTCGTCGTCGTCTTCGCTGGCGGCGGCGGCGGATTAGGTAACCCAGCGCTCGACGTAGCCCTTGGTCCGGAGCTCCTCGCGAGCCTTAGCCTGCGCCTGGAGGATGATTTGGACGTTGGAGTTGAGAAGCAGCACAGTGTTGGCGAGCTTGTCGTCTAACTTGTTGATGGCGGGGTCATCGCACCGTGGCTTTCCGTCTCGAGGAGGAAACGTCCTCGGCACGAACCACAGCAACCGCTCCACCTCTTCCGTCGTCGGCCTCTCCTTTACAATCACCGTCTTCTTCTCCTTCATCTTCTTAGCCGCCTCCTTCCGCGCCTCCGCGTTCGAGCACCTCTTCTGCCCTAGCCTCGCCCCCTCCTGTATCAGATCACTAAATTCGCCAGCCATCGCTCGCGATCTCGATCTCCATTTGATTTGGGGATCGATGCGGAGGGGTGGCGCTAGGGATCACCGGCTAGGCTAGCTTCTCTCTATTTTATCTCGTGACTTGAGTTTATATGCATGATTCTGACTTCCGAATCAGAAACATATTAGAACACGTACGTTCATAAGTTGGCCGCACAAGGGCCGAGCAAGATAACATTGGTAGCCCATATCAATTATTATTACTCTCTATTAATTTTTCTATTTTCGTCGGATCAAATTAATCGCCACGTACGGCCCCCAATTATTGAACACTGAATTAATGATCGCCCCTATTCCTCTCGAGATAGATCTCCTATTTTGTGCCTAATATCATGCATGCATTATGCCAGTGGGGGAGGGTTATTTCCTACCATATAAACAATCTCGGTAAATTAATATGTAATTGGCTGACAAAGAAAAAATATAATATAACGACCAAGCCAATGGAAAACACAGCACGGTGAGTGTGTGTATATATATATGGACTATATATTAGTAGCATGCATGCATGCAGATGTAAATCTATCTGTGTAAAGTGTGATATCACATATCCAACCCCATATTATGCAGGTAATTAAGCAAACGGATTTATCAAATTTTCCAAATGTACTGGCGTCTTCCTACTTTCCTAGCTAGCGGCCGGCGTCGTACGTGATCGCCTCCCCGCCGGCCGTAGCGAGCTGAGTGTTGATTTCCATACTACGTACGTGTGCCCCTTGTTAAGAGAAATTCGCTCTTAATTTCCGGATTACATCATTATATATGGGATCCTTTTACGCATAGTTAATTAAGAAAGCCTTTTTAATTTGGAGCGACATATATATATCAAATCCCTCGTTTACGCATATATACATGCATGGATTGATGGATACATGGTACTATATTTCCTAATAAATTCCTTGATTGCATGCATGTGCATCGAATCATCGATCACTCTGAACATATATATTCACGCACGACGAGAGGATTTGCCGCAACGCTAGCAAGAACCAACGACGACGACTAACTGATTAGCTCCATTCCTAGTTAGCTAGTTTCTCTTTCAGCTAGCTACATTGTCAACCGGCCGATCGAGATATGGGCGACAGCTTGTCTTGTCGGATGAACACCAACGACGACGACGACGCTCCGCCGCCGCAGCCGCTCGTGCCCGTCGGTCAGCAGCAGCCGGCGCCGCCGCAGCCGCAGTACATGAGTAGTCAGCAGGTGAGGACGACGAGAGGCCAGCCAAGCAGCAGTAGAAACCGGGCCGTGTCAGATGAATATCAAACACGACGAGGTTCACAGCCCCCTGCGCTGCGTCCTCTCAATTTTATGAGGTTTTGCGCTACCTGCAACCGCAGACTTAGTCCACAGAAGGACGTCTACATCTTCAGGTACATAGCTAATTAGTTTGTTGATGACCAACCTTCTTTTTCTTTTATAACATGCATGGTTTAGTTGCATGTATACAAAGCTATTACTCTTATTTAGGTGAAATCAATCTATATAGCTTTTCATCTGTGGTTGGTAGTGCATGTTATTTTTATGCGATTTGCTCCGGTCCATAAAAAAAAAGTACTTCGAGGTACCGGTACCTCGCGATACCAAATTATTTTCGATCGTTGGATCTAGCTAGATAGGATAGCCATTGTTAGATCCAACGATCGGAAATGATTTGGTACCGCAAGGTACTTTTTAATGGACCAGAGCAAATTTCTATTTTTATATATAGGGAAGATTTTATTTGTTTGACATGCACGTTGGAATTCTTTTTTTAAGAAGAAATTATTGTTGAACAATTGAAAACTTCACCTCCTTTTATGCCTCTCTCTTTTTCTAATTTTAATATGTTGTAACAGGGGAGAGAGTGCTTTCTGCAGCGCGGAATGTCGGCAGGTTCAAATGGATGCCTATGCTCGCATACAGGGTATAATTATTTCTTGAACTTGTGCAAGAGGTCATCATCATATTCAATACCGAAGACAGAATAATGCAATTTAATTTGCAAGCCATATTTAGAGAAACTGATACTCTTATTTATATATATGCATGTATCCACCCCTTCTTAAACTTCTCGAAGGATATCCATGAATGATCAGGCCTTTACGATCTCATCGTCTACTATATATTAGCTACCTGGTTAAGTGAATGCTCAATGCAATATTCAGTGTACATCGGTCTTACCTATCTAGGTTATATAGCCCACGAAGTAAACCGAAGTGTGCTGTCTATATGCATGTAATGCTACTCTTATTTATATGATATGGTTGCTATTTTAATGTGCTCTTTCACTATGTTTAGATTTGAGACCTTTTTGAGGTACTTGATTACCTCTAGATTCAAATAAAATATCAATCGGCCTATTTTGCATTCTATAAATGTGTATCAATCATAAAAAAAAAAGTCACAAACATAATGTGTAAGGAGTACTGTATCAAACTGGATGAAGTGAAAGAAATTGTTGGGATATGGTGTATCAAACTTACAACTATACCAAATTGTAAACATTTGCGTTATACAATTACTTCACCATCACGACACCTTTGAAGTAGACTGCAGTTTACCAGGGTGTTATGTTGATTACTTTACCTGTTCAATTGCACGTTTGGGTTTGAAAAGGTGCAGCTCCCTGGTTGTCATTTTATTCATCCAATTCTTTACCAATTGCAGGCCTGGCTATTTTTTGGTGCCTTGACATCCATTTATAGCCAGAAAAAGGATGTTTGCTTTGCTCTTTATGTCCTGCATATTCCTATATGTTTCTGTTTTTAAGGGATTTAAGTACTCAGATGGCAACATGTGCCTTGTCCCCTTTCAATATAAGCAGGGCATTGTGGCATTCAGAATAGTCTAGAAACAAATCTTGTGTAAAAAAAATCATACAGTAGATAAGAACGCAAAAATCTGAAAGCTCCCATTCATCTCAGTAAGGAACAAGCTCAATCTGTAAGCGATTGCTGATTTCTGTAAAGTCAATCGTTTCCATTTATCTACGGAAGTCTAAGCTTTTGTTAGGTGGTTGCTGTTTTTTGTAAATGCTCCTTTAATGACAGGTGTCAGCATCAACCATCAAGTAACAACAGTAGAAAATTTTCAATCGTGGTGTTACAAGTCATGAAACTTAGGACCATGAGAATAATGAACTTCCAGAGGACACTTGCAATGCTTCTGCAACTCGAGGTACTTTTCTATATCAAAACTATTCTTGGCACAAAGCTTTCTGTGTCTTGACAAATACAACCTCTCCATGAAGTCTTGATATGTCGGATCCCTTGAGGTAATGAGGAAATAGGCGTAACCGACGAGCAGGCCAGATGCAGTTGTGAAGAAGGCAATTGGCTCCATCACATCCCATGAGAATTCCCAGAAAGTAAGGCGGAAGAAGAGCCCAACTTGGCACATGAAGAAACCTAGCCCAGACCACAGGATGCGCCGGACTTGCTTGTGCGCCTGCTTGTCGATCTCTTCCTTCTTCTCCTGGAGCTTCTTCAGCTCTTCTTTTCTTGAATCGTTGTCCGGTGAGAGTGCAAGCGGAACAGCTCTTCTAACAAGGTCAACCACCTAAAAATTGTCAAAAAAACAAAAAGGCTTCAGTTTAACAGCACAAGTGTCACTGAGTTCTAAAAATTCATCAGGCAATTAGGCAGAATTATCACTTCTCTACAGTGAAAAGCAAAAACTCCCCATGTCCCCCTCCCAGAAATGAACAAAAGAGAAAAAAGGAATCGGGAGAAATGATCACAAAATGATGACGTAATTTGCATTAAGATAAGCTTTTAAGCTTTGGTGGATGTAGTGTCCATAACTCAAGGAATAAAGTTACAAATTTTGTCAAGGTTAGATCCTGATACGTTATAAGTGGCATTAAAAGACAACTACAAAACAATTCAGTATTTTACTTTTCCTTGCTTGCTTGGAGTGTTGTATGGTCTTTCTTATGACCAGGGTAGGTGAAGAAGGTAGCGTTGGAAACTGGAAACAGGAAACATCTTGGTTTTACCACATTGTGAATGGTCATAGCCCATCTCATTTCTACTGTTTCTGATAAAATCCTGCCTACATCTTGATCCAATACTTCATGCGCCGCACGAATACAAACTAACTTTGAAGAAAACTTCATTTGTTGTTATTGTGTTGGTTCCAATTCGATCAACTTGAATTGTGCATGTCCATTTCGATTCTCCATTTCAGGAACACTACTAACATTGCAGGTAAGAAAAAAAATGGGGGCTTATATAGGAGCATTTGAATCTCTAATGTGCTAAAAACAATTGTAAATTCTCTTGAGGCAGTCATTCATTTGGGGGCAAAGCGAAACATCCGAATCGGAATCCAGATCGCCATGAAGGCACATCATCTAGATTCTAAAGGGAGTTGCAAATCAAGAACTGAACCGTGCAAGTATAGGAAGAATGGGGGCTATTTGGGAGAAATGTCACCTTCTCAGGGTGGAGGTAGGCCTTGTCGCGGAACAGCAGCACGACGCCGGCCTCATCCATGGCCCGGGCGAGCGCCTCCGCGTCACGCCGCGTGCGCGCCGCGCCCGCCTCGACGCAGGCGTCCAGGAGCTCCCCGTATCCGACCACCTCCTCCCGCCCGTCCCTCAGCCGCCGCTTGAGCGCCTCCACGCCCACCAGCCGCACCAGCCTCCGCGCCTCCGCCGCCGTCACATCCGCATCCGCTTCCGCGGGCCACGACGCCGGCGGCGGAGGAGGGGAGAAGAGGCGCACGTGGCGGAGCGCGCAGGCCGCTCCGGTGGCGGCGGCAATCGGCGGAGAGGGAGGCGGATGCGTGGCGCGGCGGAGGAGGAGGTGGGAGGCGGCCGCGCGCCACATGGTGGTTGGCGAATGACGCCGGCGGCGACGGCGTGGTAGTAGACTAGTAGTGATGGGCCGGAAACTCCTCCCATTTTCACTTTCCTTTTCAGTTTTTATTTCCTTTTTCTACGTGTTAGTAAAATCTTGACCTTTTCTTCTTTTTTTTTTGAGGACGTCGCCATCGCCAACGTGCTGCGATCTTTTCTTTGTAAATCTGATGACTTGGGATCAAGGACAAGAATCAAGGAAAGGGATGTGCGGTTACTTGTGTGCTGCTGTCCATTCTTAGGAGGTTGCATAGAGAATTTCGATGTGCAAATACATCACCAACTGAATTTATGGGGATGAACTAGACTTTTCTTTGGTGAAATCATGCACCTTGTGCTACCAACCTAAGTTGGTCATCCTTTTAGATTCTCCTGCCTTGTGCTCTTATTCAGTGTGTTTAGCGCATGTTTAAAAGTGAACTCCTAAAAATAACTATTGAAAGTGGCGTTTGGAGTGAAGCTGACGAGCGGCCCACACCGTCTCTCTAGTTTTTTTATGATCACTCTAACTCGCTTCTCTTTTTTTCCAGGTGGAGCTAAAATTGTCTGTTTGGGCTTTAGCTCTAGAAATAGTGGAGTTGGAGTCCAGCCAAACATACCCTTATCCTTGTCAAACTTGATTTGTGTCTTTAGAAAAAATGAAGTTGGAGCTTAAGCCCAATCATAGACATCCTTATTCTTGTCAAACATTATTTATTCGTGTATTTGTAGCTTATATTATATTACTCTTGTTAAACTTGACTAGACCATAAGGCCTATATCATTTTGATATCCCGCCTCCTTCCCACGTGCGGCGTCCATTAAGCCTACCTCCATTGTTGCAGCCACCGCCATCTCCGATATCCGTGTGCGGGCGCCCATCGAGCCCGCCTTCAACATCGCCACCATCGGCACCTTTTCCCCCATGTGCGGCGCACGGCGAGCATCATCGCCTCCCCCACGTGAGGTACCCGCATAGATCCACCTCCCTATCACAGCGCTGGTGGAGGTGGACAAGAATGTCGAGTTGCAGGGGCTAATACTCAACCAGTCACACCACAAAAGACGTGAAGCGGACGACTGCCATGGAGTCATCAGTGGACGACCGCGTGCTTCCACTTCTAGCCAACAACCTGTTTTGGGAGCTCGAGCTGCCGCTGGGCACTGACTGTGACCACAAGTATTGCAACACGGAGACCATGCTCATAGGCGTGAAGGTTGTCGCCCTGCCTAGTGCTCGACCGGATGAAGGACCTGCCATGTGACCGGTGGTGGAAGCACTTGAGAAAGGCGGTGTGACCATGGAAGCAAAACTTGACAGTGTTGGGTACCACATGATGGAGTTGTTCAAGGAAGAACACGCTGCAGAATTCATCTCATAGGTTACCGAACTCGTCCGCGGAAGCAGGAGGCGGGGAGGAGAGAAGGGAATGGTGAAGAAGGAAGATGAGAAGTACTTCATCTACATGTGGGCCCTACGTATATTTTTTAAATTTTTTTGATAACTAGGCTATCACATCAGCAAAAACCACACTCAAAACTGATATAATCAGTTTTGAGGTTGAGGGATACGATTTGACCGAGAGTAAAGGACGAGGGAGGCATATAGACTTATTCCATGTGTAAGATTAATATGAAGGCCATGGCCGGCTGGATATGGAAAAAAAAAAGGCCAACCTAATTACTAGCAAAAGTAAGTTACTGGACTCTTTGTTTCCTTCACTTCTATTCCGGTTTTCAATTTTAACGCATATCACATCCATTTTCGTGACTGTCATCAGTGAATATGGGTGCATGTACACGCATGGGTTAGCTTGAGTACTCCACTTCCGATGAAGTGTGAATTCAGTCAGAATCGTCATTAGAAATGCATGTGTGACTGCAAGCCTTCACCGAATGCAGTTGTCAGCGAATTCCACCGACATTCTTACGTATTTTTCCTGCTACGGCTGATCAGTTAACAGCTGTATCGAAATGTAGTAACTTCCATTTTTACGCTTGCATAGTTACTGTGAAATACTAGCATGAATATATGTCAGGTTGCCAGATCAGCGGATAACAGAGTACGGAAAGGCATGGCAGGAGAGACTGCAGTGTACAGTACTTGTACTCCGTACTGGTCTCCGGCGAGTGAGGCAGGCCAATTCATCGCCAAGTACTGTACTGTTGGGTAGGCAAGGTTTACTACCAAAATGAATACCTTCACCCAACTCCTCTGAATCCTGCTCATCATTTCCCCCAATTAATATTGCCACCAAGTCACAGACAGACAGCACAAACAAGAAAGCCGAGTTCCATCCTCCAATCATCCCCGTCTGCTAATAAGATTAAACTTGATCAGGCAATGTAATTGTAACCCCTTCCAGCATTCAGGTCAGCAATCCAAGGAACAATGTCATTAAAAATCAGACCATGACCGTGAACTGTAAAAAATGAGGCGATTTTTAGTCTGCAGTTGATGCTGCCCTGCAACCGATTGTAGGGCTCGTTTGTTAAGTCCGTCAAATAGACAGCTCAGAGACCAATTTCTGAAATATAAACAAGCAACTACTCCTACGATATAGGTTGAGGTCTTGTCATCTCGGAGTTGACTCACAACTCACAAGTGCTCAAATGATCTCTCTTTATCATATGGCTAGCAATAGCATTAATAGCGATCCGAAAAATCAGGATCAGTGGATCACTATCAATAACTAGATGTTGGGACGCGTCAATAGCGCGCCGTCCGCATGCAACTCGTTTTGAAGTTGAGTGAAAAATGTGACGAGCCAATTAGAAGAAAATAAAATTAATTTGTTGTGTTGATAGCAAGATATAGATTGTTCTTTCATTAGAAGTTGTTTATAAGCGATAGATATCCCTGTCCACAAGGTATGTTTACACAAAACTTTGCCAGCGACGATGAATAGGTCAGGCTTAGAGGATGAGCAATACACATCTTATAGTTTATAGTTTGACAGTAAAAAGTGTTGGTAAGGTTTTTCTTTTTTTGATTGGATACAGAGCATCAGAAAAACAGACCTACACAACAGAGTTCACAACTGAAATGAAAATTGACTAGGAACAAAATAAAATCTTACTAACATCATAGTCACAGGCTGAGTAAGGAAACATCATAGTCACAGGCACAGTAAGAAATTCACATCATAGTCACAGGCAGACTAAGAAATTCAGGATTGGCAAATGTTAGGGGTGGTTGCATTTATACTTTTGTTAACGCCAGAATTTGGTAAGCCCCGAAGTCCCCATTAGCCCAGGGTCCATATCGACTCGAAGCTAGTATCGGCCTAAAGTTCTACATCGGCCAATGGGGGTTTTCTTAAACCAATCATCAATAGCAGTCGGATTCTTGTTAGATTCGGGAAGATCTTATCCAGAGAAGACCGAGTTTGAGGAGGATGCGGCTTGTATCTTTTAATTAGGATAAGTTTGTTAGTTTCCTTTTTATCTTTAGGAAAGTGTGTTTAGTGTCCAATAAGGACTTTATCTGTTTCCTTTTATCTTTAAGAAAGTTTGACTCATATTCTGTTAGGATCTTTGTTAGTCTATGGGTATAAATATGTAAGCCTAAGGCTCATGTAAAAGGATCTCACGATCAATACAATTTCGGTGCATCGCCAACCTTTACTTTTCGTCTTCTTCGGCAAGGGGTAAGTCTCGTTATGGCTGCCTGCGTTGTCGGGGCTAGGGCTTCGACGTTCTGATTTCGTCAACGTAAACACCTACTATCATATATCTTAGTCAATCTGGTTCGGCTTCTTGATTTGGTCTTATCGGCCAAGATTCGCCTTAGGGTTTACGCCGGTATCGACTAAATCGCTTTGCTAGATTAGATTGGCTAAGGTATCTACCACCCCGAAAATCAGTCGAGGACTTGATTGTCTAGATCTTGCGTTTCTTTTCATACTTAGTGTCGCTAAGTCGTGATTAGAACCGTAATCTCTAGCCTGCCTGTCGATTGCCAATAAGGGTTTCACCGGGGTTTCAGCCGGTGAGTTATCTGGATGTTGCATCGGCCCAAGAGTTTTACATATAGATTGGATCTGGCCAATGACAATAGAGTATTTATTGTTTATCTGCTTATCGGAAGTTTATGCCATCGGACCTTTGGCCGATGTGTGCTTTAATCTTCAGATCGATGTTTATTTTATCATATATTTGGATTATGCTATATCACATTATTATATCATCATGTTATCGTCAACCGATCGCCTCTATATAGATGTTTGCTCAGTACACAGCCGATGACTTGAAACCCTAACTACATCGGCTGGCATCGGCGTCGGCATCGGCTGGAACTGCACCATCGGCCTACCGGCCGATCGGCTGTTTTTGCCCTATCAGCCTATTAGCTTATATCTTTGGCCATCGGCCTATCGGCCAATAGACCTTTTATTCTGTTATTTTGTATCTCTTGTCAGTGGCAGGATCAAACTGACTGGCACGCCCGCTGACGGAGCGTGAAACTCCTCACCGGGAGACCATGCAGGTCCCCCTTTGCCGGTTCGGCCGGGGGCGCAAGGTGAAATTCTTTGCCCCTGATTCGTGGGATCTCAGCGAGAAAAAACGCGTGGACGCAGGCGGTTTAGACAGGTTCGGGCCGCTAAGAAGCGTAATACCCTACTCCTGTGTTCTGGTAGATCTGAGAGTGTGATGGGATTCAGAGAGAGTCCAGCCCCCAGACCGAGTCAGCCAAAGTCCTCCTCCCTCTCTCCTAGGCCTGGGCCTCCTTTTATATGGCAAGGGGCTACCACACGGGCCACAAGCTGCCTAAGAAAGAAAACATTCTTTTACATTTAGGGCTATCCTACTGCCGGAAGCAGCCTCTGACGGACGCCGCAGCACGCCTCTGACGAACGCCGCAGCGCGCCTCTGCTTGGCCAGTCGACCCATCCGGGGGACGCCCATTTCAACTTTCATTAAATGGCGGGCGACTTTCTCGTCTCGCCTGCGCCGGAATCGAAAAAGCATCTGACCGGGGCTGACATACCAACTCCAGGAGTTGGCACGCCAACTCCGGCTGAGAGACGAGAGACAGAGGGCTCTCATCATTCCGACGGGATGGGGCGAGGCGTGCTGCAGGCCGCCTGGCGCCACCTAACCCGCGATCTGACCGGTCTGCGATCGGTCACTCGCTCTGACCGGTCACGGACCGGATATGCACGCGCCACGCCGCATTAAATGCGGCGTAGTGCGCTCGTCTGAACCGCCATAAATACGGTTAGGTGAGCTCTGCCATGCTCACCTAACCTGCGCACGTGGCACCAAAACCATAGGGGGTCGGGGCGCCCCAGCCCTCGGGACAGAAACGGGAGCAGCCCGACCCCGGGGGGAAACCGGGAGGGCAGCCGCCACGTCACCCTCGGGCCCGACCCCTCCGGGGGAACGGACCACGTGGATCCCTGTGGCTACCCTTCCCTTTGGTCTCGACACCCCCGGTCCCATGTCACCGACAGTAGCCCCCGGTGTTACGCCTGGGTGGCCACACCCGGGGGGGCACCCAGGCTTGACGTCACCCCTCGGGCCTGATGACAGGTGGGACCGGCCCCCAAAGGCGGGTAGGACTCCTACGGTCGCGAGCCGCACACATTGGTGAAGAATGCCAGTCGACATTAATGATTGGTCTCCTTGTAACCGCAACATTACTCGAGGCAGCGCGCGGATCGGGACACGTCGGTCCGTTTTGCCTGGGATGTGATGATGGCGCTTTTTACGGTAACCGAGCGCGATTAATGCACACACGATCCGCCCCTCCTCAACCGTCACGGTCGCACGACTGACGGGCGAGTGGGGTTAGTGGAGGCGTGGGCGCGAGAAACGAGGGGGCAAGGAAGTGGGCGCGGGAAACGAGGAGCCGAGCGCGGCGGAGGCAAGGGCATAAAAGGCGCCGAGGAAGGGATTCATTTCCTTCCTCTCGCCACATTTTCCTTGCCTTTGCCATCCATGCTCTAGCCCTTTCGTTTCTCTCGCCTTAATCTCGCCATGCGCTCTCGTTCTCAAGCTCCCCCCCTCCCGCCGGCGCCATGACGCGGAGCTCCGCGCCACTTGACGGCAGCGTGCTGCCGCCTTCTCGCATCACCAGCGACAGGCAGGCCGGGCTGCCGCGCCGGTTCATGCCGAAATCTGCCACCCGGGAGGTGGTCGCGCTGGGCGAGGGACGCCCGGCACCGCACTACCCGGAGCGGTCCGTCTTCTTTCTCTCCTTCGCCATGGCGGGCTTGATCCCGCCATTCTCCATATTTTTCATGGATGTTCTGGAGTTCTACGGCCTCCAGATGGCGCACCTCACCCCCAACGCGGTGATGACGCTGGCCATCTTCGCACACCTGTGCAAGATGTTCATCGGGGTGCGCCCATCCCTTCGGCTGTTTCGGTGGTTCTTCACTGTGCAGCCGGTATTGCCGCCGACGGCGGTCGGTGGCTGCTACTTCCAGCTGCGGGGGCAGGTGTTGAACCGCTACATCCCGTGCGTCCTTCGCAAGAAGTTGGACGACTGGAAGAGCAATTGGTTCTACACCCCCCTCCCCGACGAAGCGCGCCTCCGACTCCCGAGCCAGCCCCCAGTGCAGGCGCCTAGCTGGCGGGTGACGGTGGATCTGGGGGACGGCTACGACGCCGTCCTAGACCGCTTGGCGGGCCTGCGAACCCAGGGGCTCACAGGGGCCATGGTGTTCAGCAACTACCTCTGCCGCTGGATCACGTCGCTCCGGCGACGCGCCCGGGGCGCCTAGGAGTACACCGGGACCGAGGACCTCCTGAGGACCCACCAGGGGCGTAAGTGAGATTGGGACCCCGAGGACTTCAGGATGGTGGTCCAACGGGTGCTAAACCTTAGCTCCGTAGAATCATCCCTCATCCCTCGGGGGATCCTCCCCCTCTGCAGCGACCCAGAGCGCGCCAACATCCTGGCCATCATGCAGGTGGTCGGGGCGTCGGGGGATCGGGCCCCCCGAGGCCATGATGGTGCGGGCGGCAACCGCAGAGGGGACCAATCTACGCCCGGAGGGGGCCATGCTTCTGGGCCCCGCGGCGGGGGTTCAGGGGGCAGCCGCCCTGCCGATGCCAAGGGGAAGAGGAAGCAGGAGGCGACGCCTCCTCCATCTCCTCCCCAAGGGGGCGGGGCGGTGCGTGTCAGTGGCAGGCGCCCGGAGGACGCCGCATCGACGCCCCAGCCCGAGGAGGAGCGGAAGAAGCGGCTCCGCAAGATGGGGGAGACCGAGCCGTGCAGGGGGAGCCTCATCACGCCCCCGAAGTGGTCGTTCAGCCGGCCACCCTGCAGGTTTGACCTCTCACCCACAGCAACCACACTCTTATTCCCAAACCCCCAGGACTCGTCTTTACTTATCTCTCTCTGTTTCATGTTTTTCTTTTGCCTCAGCGAGATCCCGTCCCGCCCCACGCGTCACTCCAAGGCCGGCCGGCCCGCGGGCAACGAGTCCGGGGGGGCGGCGGCCGCGGAGGCTCAGAGGCGGGAGGCCGACTTGCAGGAAGCCGCAGTCCGCCTACGGGAAGCTCAAGAGGCCGCTCGGGAGGCGGCCCGAGTCCGCCAGGCCGAGGAGGCTGCTCGGGAGTCGGCCAGAGTCCGGGGGGAAACCGGGAGGGCAGCTGCCATGTCACCCTCGGGCCCGACCCCTCCGGGGGAACGGGCCACATGGATCCCTGTGGCCGTCCTTTCCTTTGGTCTCGACACCCCCGGTCCCATGTCACCGACACCCGCGCTTCATCAATTTTAGGACCTGCACTGGAGCTAAGCAGATCTCTCAGGCCTTCGTGTGTCCGCACGCCGGATCCTCATCGGCGGTACGGATTCGGCGTCAACACATTTTTGGCACACTTGGTGGGACCGTGGTTTTGACAACAGATTTTTACACGGCTCGTGGAACCCACAATTCCAACAAGATGTCTGAGAAGGAAGTCAACGCCAAGGAAGAACAATCTCTCAAGCCGGTAGAGGAAGAAGAAGAGCCAATAGACAATGAGACGCTTCAAAAGACAGTTGATGAAATCGTTCGTCGCGCTGTGTTTGATTGATCTGGGGTTTTGGTGAGTACATTACATGGTTTGATCGAGAAGATAATTCCCAGAGTAATTGCCTTAAGAAATCAGACTGGGGGGCAAATCGACGAACAATCTCAGCATCATCGGCAACAGCGACATTGGCTTGGGGGGCAAATAGATCAGCATCAGCCTGGAGAGCCACAACAACAATATCGGCCAGAAGAAACTCAAAGATATCAGTCTAAAGAAGATTGGGTCGATATGATTGCAAAGGTAACAGAGGAGCAGTTTGGAATCAAACCTAAGAATCAGACTTCTGTGTATCGGCCGCCGTATCCTGAGTGGTTTGATAGGGTTCCACTTCCAGGCTGATACAAGATTCCAGACTTTTTTCAATTCTCAAGGCAAGATGATATGTCTACGATGGAATATATCAGCCGGTTCTTAGCTCAATGTGGGGAGGCATCAGCTGAAGAAGCTCTGAAAGTTAGATTGTTTCCGTTATCTTTGACTGGATCGGCTTTCACATGGTTTTCTTCATTGTCACCAAATTCTATCAGAGGTTGGGCCGATCTTGAGAAGAAATTTCACCAAAACTTCTTTGCTGGAATTGATGAGTTGAAGCTTTCAGACTTGATATCAGTTAAACAGCAAGAAGGGGAATCAGCTAAGGAATATATTCAAAGGTTTTGTAATGTCCGCAGCCGATGCTATAAATTGAGTCTAAGTGATGAGCAGTTAGCAGAGCTTGCACTTCAAGGGTTGGCAACATATATCAAAGATAGATTCTTTTTCCATAAGTTTGATAGCCTGGCTCATCTAATACAGAAGGTATCGGCTTATGAGAGCCGATGTAAAGAAGAAGAGAAGAATCAGTTTTGGGGCGATCAAGGCAAGGATAATTTTGAAGCATGACTTCTCATACTCCAAAACTGGGGGGCATGTGTTAACGCCAGAATTTGGTAAGCCCCGAAGTCCCCATTAGCCCAGGGTCCATATCGGCTCGAAGCTAGTATCAGCCTAAAGTTCTACTTCGGCCGATGGGGGTTTTCTTAAACCAATCATCAACAGCAATCGGATTCTTGTTAGATTCGGGAAGATCTTATCCAGAGAAGACCGAGTTTGAGGAGGATGCGGCTTGTATCTTTTAATTAGGATAAGTTTGTTAGTTTCCTTTTTATCTTTAGGAAAGTGTGTTTAGTGTCCAATAAGGACTTTATCTGTTTCCTTTTATCTTTAAGAAAGTTTGACTCGTATTCTGTTAGGATCTTTGTTAGCCTATGGGTATAAATATGTAAGCCTAAGGCTCATGTAAAAGGATCTCACGATCAATACAACTTCGGCGCATCGCCAACCTTTAATTTTCGTCTTCTTCGGCGAGTTCATACCCTTCCCGCAAGGGGTAAGTCTCGTTATGGCTGCCTGCGTTGTCGGGGCTAGGGCTTCGACATTCTGATTTCGTCAACGTAAGCACCTACTATCATATATCTTAGTCAATCTGGTTCGGCTTCTTGATTTGGTCTTATCGGCCAAGATTCGCCTTAGGGTTTACGCCGGTATCGACTAAATCGCCTTGCTAGATTAGATTGGCTAAGGTATCTACCACCCCGAAAATCAGTCGAGGGCTTGATTGTCTAGATCTTGCGTTTCTTTTCATACTTAGTGCCGCTAAGTCATGATTAGAACCGTAATCTCTAGCCTGCCTGTCGATTGCCAATAAGGGTTTCACCGGGGTTTCAGCCGGTGAGTTATCTGGATGTTGCATCGGCCCAAGAGTTTTACATATAGATTGGATCTGGCCGATGATAACAGAGTATTTATTGTTTATCTGCTTATCGGAAGTTTATGCCATCGGACCTTTGGCCGATATGTGCTTTAATCTTCAGATCGATGTTTATTTTATCATATATTTGGATTATGCTATATCACATTATTATATCATCATATTATCGTCAGCCGATCGCCTCTATATAGATGTTTGCTCAGTACACAGCCGATGGTTTGAAACCCTAACTACATCGGCTGGCATCGGCATCGGCTGGAACTGCACCATCGGCCTACCAGCCGATCGGCTGTTTTTGCCCTATCGGCCTATTAGCTTATATCTTTGGCCATCGGCCTATCGGCCGATAGACCTTTTATTCTGTTATTTTGTATCTCTTGTCAGTGGCAGGATCAAACTGGCTGGCACGCCCGCGCTTCATCAATTTTAGGACCTGCACTGGAGCTAAGCAGATCTCCCAGGCCTTCGTGTGTCCGCACGCCGGATCCTCATCGGCGGTACGGATTCGGCGTCAACAACTTTTACAACCAAAATCCATGATCTTCATCTTCTTCAAATGTCCAACTTCATGTAACATAATAAACAACAACACTTCAACAACAGAAAAAATGGCATATTATCAACTAAGAGAAGCTATGCAAATTGCCCTTCACTATACTATCCAATTTATTTATGTTATTCCAGTGCAGTGGTGTGCAAGGATATTTCAGGAAAAATGAACTACACAAAAATACATTGAATTTTGTTTCAAAGTTTGGTGATAAAAGAGCAAAATGCATCCCATTTTGTTTCAAGATTTGGTGATAAAAGTCTAAAAGAGCATGCACTGCAATCTATGTTCTAGGGACTTCAATATCCATGAATCGGAGAAAAGCATAAAAAGGAGATGAAAGAAAGGTGAGTAAACCTTCAAGATTGAGTTAATTGCAATGGTGATGTCAGTCTCCTTCATGTACTTTCCTTTATAGCAAGTTAGGTTAACTTTGAAATATTTCTCCGGTTTTCACAAATAGCAGCAACACTCATACCTACAGGAATCGAACCAAACAACTTCAGCCAATTTTCGAGCAATACAACAACTTGATAATTTAGTATTCTGCCATGACAATTCGGTAAAAGCATAATCTTTTCATCCTAAAATGCATTTTAGATCCTGAGATATAAATATCATGATAATTCAGTATGGTTAGAAGTAATGGCAAGCATGCTATGCGTGTAGATCAAAGGCTCATGTACCAGATGATAACATCCCATAGGAATATATAGATAACCATTATTTAGCCGAAACGAAAGATAAGGATAAATTGCACTGGAAGAAAATATTGCCAATATAAGCACGGAAAGGAACTGAAGTTGGGATTAAGAATAAACCCACCATTTGTGGGAAACAACAATACATATATGCTATGGTACAGTTTATTGTAAATACAAAAGATTTGTCAATGTATATTAAGATCCAACTTTTATAGCTGTGGTAAATTGATTATATATTTACATACAAAGGCCCAGATATATATACTCTAGGAAAAATGCATACGTATATATGCATATGTATATAACCTGAACTTTTGTATAAAGACGTATGACGTATTGCTTTCTAGAAAATACACACCATACAGGGTCTCAAGTAATAATCCTACTGGAATAAGTTATTTTCAGGGGGGAGGGGTCAGTGCAAAACATTTTTTTTCCTTTTGCATTCAATGGAAGAACAAATTGCACAACCAGCAAAGCAATTACCTTTCGAGCCAAGTTCTTGCCCAGAAACCATGCTCTAATACCCTGCACTGGAGAAGAAAAGATGCATTTTAAGAGAAAATATAGATATCTATGTGAACATTACAAAATGACTTAAGCTACAAGTCTACAAATTTTCATGCCACAAATAGATTCCTAATTACTTAGGATTTTGTACCATATATGATAGTTACTTGATCACTAATATATAATATTCAATAAACCTGTGAGGGCCAAAGAGAGATGCAACATACTTCAATAAATTCTTGAAAAAATTGCTCTGAAACTCCATTTTCTGCTTACTCATGTTTAAATGAAAAAAGAAAACACAACAAGGCCATAGATTTGGAGGTAAAAGCAACTGAAACATTAGTCACCATGGCATCCATAATCTTCTGGGTTGTTTCAAGGTTGAAACATTTATTTATAGCTCCAGCCTAGAGTAACACAAAGAGAACAAATGAGATATGAATAATAATATAGTTTACCTAAAGTGTGACATGAATATTTGGATATTACACAGACATCCACATAAAAAACATCACCATTTAAGAATAGAAAATAGCATACAAGATGATTCCATCCTAAGCACATTAAAAATGCAACCATTCCATCATTTATTATTACCAGCTAGTTATATTACAAAGAGAATTCAGATCCCAAACAAAGATGCTAAAGTTGAAAGCATCCAATTAAGCATGTACATGAATATTCTCCTACCATACATCAAATCAGATATTCACATTTTATTTCTCATTTGTATTCTTGCGATCAGTATAATGGCGAGTTGAGCTAGCCTTACCTACACATAATGGAAAAGCATAAAACATATATGATTCATTGCAGTAGTATTGCACAAACAGAAACCTTACTAGAGCGATATGTGCACTGATTTAATGAATTCTTGATTTGCTATCAATAATTGCATTTTTATTTGTACGAGGAAGATATGTTTTTGAAAGACTATGGAGAGTCGCATAACATCATCTAGAGGTTGGGGGCATGCCTTTACACACTTATGCAAATTAAATTTGTTGATTATAGCAGTAGTCTGTAAGAATATGAAGATAATAGGGTGCAAAGAAGTGCACTCTTGTTTATACTGCTAAATGAAGTACAGTAATCAGACGTGTGTATTCCAAGTACTATATATGGCATGGGGCAAAGAAAGGATTATTCACTAATTTGTGCTTACCTTATTAAAGAAAGACTTAAAGATACAAAACCACGAGTCCGGACACTGGTTTTGAACCCTCCATATCCATCCAATTTGTAGTGACGTCCTTTAGGGATGTGGGCAGTGCCCACCATGTCTCTGATCAAACACAAGTAAAATAGTTACCAGTCAACAAAACATTGTATTTTCCACATGTACCTTCTCAAATAGCTTGCAAAAAAAACAGACAAGAAATAATTGTATAATCCATCTTGAAGCATCAAAAATATCTTATGCTAGCTGTTACAATTCCCATGAAAGTCATGCATGGTTATGGTAAGTCTGATATCACACAATTCTACCTAACAGTGATATAGCATGACTATCTCTCAATCTGTCAGGATGATTAAAAGATCTTTGTTGGCTCCTTGAAACAACATCAATGTATTTTTTTTCTCTTTAGAGAACCCCTAGAAACTTCATGCTTATGTTAGGCTGTGTTCGTTTAGTGGCTTTGGAAAAATATTCCCTCCGCACGAAACGGAGCGACTCATTAGTACATGATTAATTAAGTATTTACTATTTTTTTAAAAAAATGGATTAATATGATTTTTTAAAACAACTTTCGTATAGAAACTTTTTGCAAAAAACATACCGTTTAGCAGTTTGAAAAGCGTGCGCGCGGAAAAAGAGATATGTGAGTTGAGAAAGTTGGGTGAAGAACTCACCCTTAGAATGTTCTGCATGAACAACTGGATAGAAATGTAACATCCTGTTTAATTTACATCAGATAGAGTATGCTCTGCTACTAAACACTCAGAATGAACATTGAAATTAACATAAGAAACTACCAGTTAACACAAGATGCACAACCACCGATCATTTGAGACAGCCACATAAATCCAAAGAAATCCCTTCAATGACACATGCATTTATAACCTGTCACCTAATATGTTCTTTATTCAGATTTGAATCTTCCCTAAAGAATAATTCAGTTCCCACCCCTAAAGGTTTTAAAGAGGTTTAGATAAATGTCCCCTCTTATCAATTTTGCATATCCAATCTGAACAGTTGTATCTACGGGAATCCATCCAAACAACTTCGCAATACTTAATTCATCATCCCATCACATTCTGAGGAATCCATTCAAGTTGACATGTAAACTCCAGATCATCATCCTCGAATTTGCCAATTCTAAACTAATAACGGAATGCAATCATGAAATCACACTACCAGATGATCTGATTGAAGCAAATTGAATCGAATCAAATGAAATTAGCAAAATGAAATGAATTAGAACAAATCGGGAGCTGTGAACTCACCTATCTCCTCCGCGGGGCAGGAGGCGTAGCCCTTGCACCGCTGCGACTGCCTCCCACTGCATCCGGTAGCAGCTGTTCATCTCTATGACCACCTTGCCGCTGTAGTTGCTGTGAATCCTGGCGTTGAAGTGGAGTATCCTGCGCGGGGCCTCCCTTTCCACGACCTTGGTCCCGACCAGCTCCACCATGAACTGCGACACCATGAGTGACGCCTGCCCCGACTCTTGCTCGGCGATCTTCGGGTCGTACTCTTGCCGTGCCGCCCTCGTCCGGGCCACTACCATCATGTGCGACCCCACCGTGAGCCCACACGGCAGCTCCACCGTCCTCATCCCGTCCCTCGGCAGCCCATCCACGTGCACCGAGATCAAGGTCGGGCTCGTCGGCGCCGACAGCGATGGCGACGGCGACGACGACGAAGCTTCCTCCCTCGCCGCCGCTGCAGTCTGGAGGTGCTCCAGGTGCGGTCTCGCCACCGCGAATGCCTCCGTGGTCGTCCCGTCGAACGGGGTGGCCATCGCATTGGGCCGCGGGAAGAGGAGCAGCGATGAGTAGATCGGGAGCGCCGCCACGACAGTAGAAGCCGGCGCAGGCGACACCGCGGTGGCGGGATGGCAAACAGGGGACAGAGGGAGGTGAACACCAACAAGGAGGAGGCCTTGAGCTCACGGCGGCGGGGGACAGTGGGTAGGTGGGCATCACGTCGACATCTGCGACAGCGGGAGAGAGAAAGGGAGAGGGTGGGACGGGAGGAAGGAGGGGATGCGGGTGGCGGCGACTAGGGTTTTGGGTTAGTGGGCATCATTTTGCGGAAAAGCCTCTAGACTACACTTCATCAAGGAAATGCAGCTGCTCCCAACACCCCAGGTCCACAATGTGATAAGCCAGGAGCAACGTGTTGTAGGTATGTTTGCTTGGCTGCTTGCTCTCTCTCTCACACCATCATATTCACAAACAGTGTGCAAAAATTTGATTTGGTTTGTTGCTCCATGATTGGGGAATATTCAGGACCATTGCACTGCATATATGTTCCTTTGCCCCACTCGTGCAATCACCAATTCACCATCCCCCATTTAATTCATTCATTCTAAGCAACTCTATCAGCAACTAGTATATTAGTTTCAGAAGAAATGCTCAACTAATAATCACTGTACTCTCTTCTGGCAAGAGTCCTTGCAAATTACCCTTTATAACTAAAAGCTTCAGGAGTAGAGGGATGTTAACCATCACATCAGGTGGTGAAGAACACTAAAGAAAGAGAGGTAGCCCTTTATTTCCTGCGATGGATTGAAGATGTTCAACAACCCCTTCCTGACTATCATCATCATTCCCCAAACTATAGCTAGCAAACCCTTTTCTGCAACTCCAAGGCTGCACTGCACAAGCCAAAGGGTTAGAGAGGTCCGTGTCTTTCCAAGCTGACCTCGTGCCAGTAGCTCCCCACACTAGCACAAGAGAACAAGAGACAACAGGTCCCTCTGCCGCTAGAAAAGGACTAGTCCTTCTCCTTGGGGGCAATGGCAATGCTGGGCCCTTGGGACAAGAAAAGATTGGGCCCTTTGCTTGCTTGCTTGGACCCTTGGAGCCTTGGAGGAGAGAGAACATGAGAAAGAGGGAAGCTTTTGTAATAGTAGCAGTAGAAGAAAGAAGCCATTGCCATGCATCACCCCATCATGGCAAGCAGGCAAAGGTGGTCTTAAAGGCATTGTTGGGAAACAAATTTATAGCCTTGCCTTCTCTCCCCACTCTGCCTGCCCCCAATCACAACCCCTCTCTCACTCCACAGCACCATAATGAGTAGTAGCAACTAGGAAGCAACTATACTTGATTAGAGGATAATTACATCATCAGGTGGGTCAAGGTTTCAACTCTGGATTGAAAGTGATGTCTTGCTTCAAGATTGCCACATTGGCACATAACCAACTTTGGAAATGTGACTAGGAAGCTAAATCTGTTACTACTACTTCTAATAGTGAAATATGACATTGGTTGGTTGGAAATGCAGGTGCCCAGTGCCAAAAACTGAAACTCTTTAGCAAAGTAAACAAAGTACCAATGTGTAGTAATCTGGCAGTGAATGAACATCAATCGTTCAGACATACTATTTTGCATGCATAAAGTGGTAGGCCAATAAGATGCGACAAATGGTAGACAAAGCCAGTATTAGAGGAAAAAGAAAAGAAGTGAAACTACTTAAGAATGTTACCAACTAAAGGCAAATCCCAACCAAAACATTCATCATGATATATAGGAGTAACAGAGAATATGTGAGACAACGACGTACAGGTAAACAATGCCCAAGAAGCCTGTTTGGCTTAGGTTAGCCAGGAACAAAAAAGAAATAGCAAAACTAGTGTAGTGGGATTTCTTGATGGGGATGGTCAAATTACAAAATCCCCAGAATCTCAATCGTGGAACGTGACCTTGGTGATAAAGAAACATGGAACCAAGCTGATCATACAAAAAGGTTATACTGGCCGAAGTGTCCAGGAAGCAAGACTTTAACAAGCTAATAAACCATCATGGACGGAAAGGTGAAAATGATGTTAAAGTAAACCATGTATATCCAATAGATACCGGATACAGGAATAAGTGAATTTCATATTAAGATTATTGTAATGCAAAAATGTAAAAACAACGATGTACCAATGTCTAAATGAGCAGTGTAGGTCAGTGATTTCAATAAACCAGAAGAAAAGAGTTAGCAGAATTTCGATGGCATAAACTAAAACCACTAACATCCTGACTTTCAAGTACACAAACTTCTGTGCTACCCATCATTAGTTCATTGCTGATGTTTTGGCATTCAGATCAACCCTCAAGTCATATTTTCTAGAGAAAATTAGGAACTCTAACTTAAATGTACATTTCAATTCTCATAGTAGATGAACACTAAGTACAATACTCACTGATCATTGATAAGGCCACACTATCAAGAATCTAATTGAACTCACTAACCACCAGATATCTCATTTCGTGGTCAACAACCATCTCTCTAATGTCAGCAAGGATCCTTTTGCGTGTTCCCCCAAAAAATGCCATTAAGGATTAACAAACACTATAAAAAGCCATAATGGTTAAGTGGAGCATGAACAAAATAAAAGCTAAAGCTAAGTTGAACATTAGTAAGTACCACTGTGTGGACTGTGGAGATCTGGCAATTAGTGATCAGAATTTTTTTTTTCATTTTTTTCTTTTCTCAGAATTGACCAAATTGAGCAGCTAAACAAGCAAAAGGACTAAGTAATTGCATCTAAGTAAGATCAAGTGATACTTCAGCTCTATAAATTCCCCCTCAACACTAACGGCCCGAAGCCTGAATTGGGCGCCAAGCAGAGGCAGTGAGAAGGCACAGATCCTTCCATCCAAGCTTCAGAGCGCCATTCTCCTCAATAAGCGTGTATCCATCGGAAGGGAACATCCCAAGCAGCAGCGCAGCCTGAGCAGCGGCACTTCCAGCAAGCGACGACACACGGAAACCTGACTGCGCAAGCTTCTCACGCCAGCTCCCAAACTTAACATCGCCGGTGCGTGCTGGACCGCCCACGGCTAGCACATTGCGGATCTCCCGCGACAAGAGCTGTTGCTCCACGACGTGCCGCTCCGGGCTGTCCTCGCTGTAACTCGCATCAAGCGAGTCGAACAATGCTGAATAGTAGTGGATGGCCTCCACAAAGCGTGCCAGGAAGGAGCCTGAGTGGCTCAGATCCTGCTCCACCATTGTTACAACCTTTGGCGCCAACCTGATTTGTGGTCCACAGAGTCAAGATCAGTACATAAATTTATTATGATTCTGTTCGACAAGAATGACTCAACTAGCAACATTTAGAACTATAAATGATAACAATAAGTTCTGAAGGACACCTAAATTGGTTGCCTTCATGGTTTTTGCAAGTACAGTGGGACATATCTATTGCAGTCCACTAGAAAAGTTCAGCATGACTATGTGATCGAGTAGTATGAACAGATTAGTACTATTACTTAGTGACAGCCATTTCAATTTAATAATCAACATTGGTGGCACTTAGAACTAGAAAGCTGAGACCTTTTGGCATGAAAAGTTGGTCATGATGATAAAAACTTTTAGCTCGTTCGTAGTGATCCGCAAACCAAACGGAGGAGAAATCTTTCCCACTTCTCGGATCACCAAAGACCATGGAGAAGCTTGATACCACAGAGCCACTAGAAAGTTGCAACCTTTTTAAGCCTAAAAAGTTGGTCATAATGACATACTTTTAGGGCTCCAAAACGCATTTTTTTACTACTTAATCATCCTATGGTGATCTAGGGTTAGTACTACTAACCACTTATGTGATGATGCGTGGATATAGGTCACAATGTCAATGAGAAGTATAGGGTGTAAAGTAGCCATGATTCCGGGGGCGGAGTTGACAAGGGAAGAAAGAAGAAAAGCATAGGAGTACTGGTACTGTACCTCTGGATGAGCCAGAGCGTGTTGGAGTCGGAGCCGGTGACATCGTAGAGCGAGTGGCGCAGCCAGTGGACGGCGACGGCCTCGCGCCGCGTGACGCCCAGCTTCTCCGGGTCAAGATTCCCGGCCTTGTCAGCCACCGGGCAGAACTCGAACGGCAACCCCAGCGTGTCGGCGAAGTCCGACAGCCGCTTCCCCGTCGCCTCCAGCGCCTCCATGGACGCCCCCAGCCCGGTGAGCTTCACCCGAGGCGGCCCCCCCGGTCGCGACGCCAGGATGTGGAAGAGCCCCGGCCACTGGAGCCCCTGCATGATGTCCAGGTCGATGATGTGCACCCTCTCCTCCCTCTCGAACGCCTCCTGAATCGCCTGGTTCGCCGTGAAGTGTGAGAACTTCACGAACGGGCTGATGCCGTTGAACACCTGGAACGCCGCCGCGACACGGCCGTGGAGGCGTGCGGCGGCCGGCGACGGGTTGGGCAGCGGCGCGTACAGCCCCAGGCAGGAGCTGACGAGCCGCGCCGACATGGCCTCCGCGAAGTAGGCGGCGACGCGCTGCGTGGAGGTGCCGAACGGCGTGGCGAGCTCCGCGATCTCCAGCAGCGCGCGGTGCGCCTCGTCGAGGTTGTCCGCGTTCACCGACTCCGCGCACTGCAGCAACAGCGTCAGCAGGTGGAGGCCCTCCTCGTCGCGCTGCTTCCGCCGCTGCTCCTCCTTCCGCTCCTTGGCGGCCGCAGCCGCCGCAGCGGCGGCGGCCGCGGCAGCAGCGGCGGTTTCCTCCGCGGAGGGAGGTTTCGGCGACTGCGGCTGGGTGGGCTCCTGCTCCTGACACTGAGGGTCGCGGCGGCGCTTGTCGGACTGCGGCGGCGGAGGGGGAGGAAGCGCCGCGACGGACGTGGGTGCGGGTGGCGCCGTGGCGTCGGGAGGGAGGAGAGCAGGCTGGTGGGGAGGATGCGGCGGCGGCGGCGGGGCGGGGTCGGAGGTGAGGAGAGAGCGGAGGCGGAGCTCGAGGATAGAAGCGAGGTCGGGATTACAAGGGCGGATGATCTCACGCACGTTGTGGATGAGCTGCGCGACGGAGACCGCGGCGCCGCTGCTGGCGATGATGTCGCGGATGATGCCGTCCACCCAGGCCGTGCTGGGCGGCCCTCCCTCCGCCGGCGCCACCTGCTGCGGCGGCGCGGGCGCGGCGAGGTCCATCTCCGTCTGGTGGAACGCCGGGAGCTGCGTGGGCAGCGCGGGGAGCTGCGCGCTGGCAGAAGACGGCAGCGCGCCCGCCGCGGCCGCCGTGACATCGGATAGGTCGCCGGTGACATGGCGCCGCGGCGGCGGCAGGTCCATGTCGGAGGCGGGGCGCTTGCGTACCATGGCTGCGGCGGCGTGGTGTTGTTCTTGGTGGTCTAGGTGGTGGAGGTAGAGGAGGAGGTGGTGGTCGGAGGGGAGAGGAGGCAGCAAGGAGGAGGTGGTGGCATGAGAGGAGGAGGAAGAAGAATAAGAGGAGTGGGTGGCGGAGGAAGACGAGGGGAAGAGGAGGAGGGAGGAGGAGCCCATCTAGAAACGCCAAGGGGAAGCGGCCGCGGGCATGGCGAGCGCGCGCGGGAGGGACGGAACAAGCCCAACGCCTGCGCTTGTGTTGGATGGAATTTTTATGGAATTTGGCGCGGCGCAGGCGAGGCGAGGGCGCGAAGGGAGCGGAGTAAAGAGGAAGAGGCCGAGAGGAGGAGACCAAGAGGATAGCACGAGACGAGAGGGAGCATTGAGAGAAGGGTAATTTATGGGAGAAGAGTCTCTACTGGGCTAGTACCAGCGTGTCATTGTATCCCCTTCTTTTTCGTTTGGTGTTGGAAGGTAATCTTTTTAGCACGTAAAACGGAGCAACTCATTAGCACATGATTAATTAAGTATTTGTTAAATTTTTTTAAAAAAATGGATCAATATGATTTTTTAAAGTAACTTTCGTATAAAAACTTTTTGCAAAAAACACACCGTTTAGTAGTTTGAAAAGCGTACGCGCGAAAAACGAGGAAGGTCAGCCTAGGCGGTGTGTTCGGGTACCACACACGTAAAACGAAACAACGTATTTTTTAATGATTAATTATTTATTTATTAATTTTTTAAAAAAATAGATTAATATGACTTTTAAAGTAGCTTTCGTATAAATTTTTTAAAAAAAATACGTACCGTTTAGCAGTTTGAAAAACGTACGCCCAAAAAAAGAGACGTGAGTTGAGAAGTAGAGCGAAAGACACACCTTAACATGTAATAATGGCTCCTTCAATATCATGTATGGATGTTCCACGCTACAGGTAAAATATGTTGGTTTAAAAACTTTGTAAAAAAAAGCCTCGAAAAATCAATTGTGGATCATAAGTTTAAACATTTCACATTCTCAAACAATTAGGTAACTTTTAATCGAAAGAATTTTACAAACTTTTTATAGGCAATGGATTGTTTCCAGTGAAATTTCAATAAACTTCTCATTCCAAATGAATAGTATAAAAAATTGTCAGTTGTTTTCCCATTATAACCCTCTTCACCACTCTCCCCACCAAAATAACGGAAGGAAAAAGGATATATTGAAAATAGAATATCCTAATACAATATGTTAACTTATTTTTTCGAAGCACGACATAAACAGAGATGAGTATACTCGTACGCATACATAAACTCACATTTATGAACGCACATATATACACCATATCTCAATAAACATTTTAAAACTGGACTAACAGACCTTAAGATTGATAAAGTAATTACAAGTATCTATCTACCAACCACAATAAAAAAACCAAAAAAATAAAAATCCTCGAAAATAAAACCCTAGCAGCTCCCATCTATATCCCGATGGCGACGACGGCGGATCCGGCTGTCGCGGTCTCGACAGTTGTGGATCCGGCGCTCGCGAGGCCGACGCCCTTGGATCCAGCCTTCGCGGACCCAACAGTGGCAGGCTCCCGCCGGTGCCGGTGCTGTTTTTTTTGAATGCGGGTCTCTTAAGAATTCGTATGCGAAAAACGTTTTTTTCATGCGGGCCTCTTGTGGAGCCATATGCAAAAATGCAGGTCGATTTTTATAGGCGTGAACAATTACAATCCACATACAACCTATAGGTTCCCTCATATAGAAAAATCGTTTCCATAGTAGTCGTGAACATGTACATCATTTTCATTGAAGAAATAATTAATCATAAATATACACTTAGTCTTCTATAAAAATTAATTAATAATAAATATGAGTATCCATGCTAAATCGGATACTCAACCTATGGCGACCCAACCCGACCCTAGTAATGGATGCTTTTATCGTACCTTCTACTGTCTATGGATAGTAGTGTAGTATGTTTACATCTAACCGTTAATTTTTAAGGCTATTTTAGATATTTCATTAAAGTATTAATTAGAACTATTTTAACTGATCTAATTCTATTCATACGGATCTAGCAACTCGGAGTTCTCGCCATCAAACTCAATCTCTCTCGCGACCAGCGCCGCTAGCCGGTCGGAACGCCGCTTGCCGTCGTTCTTGCAGCCTGCCGTTGCTTAGAACGAACATACACGAAACCTGGATTTTGCATACAAGCCTGAAGAATTCAGATCATACATGTAGGTACATGCAAATCCTGTCGACATCTGTAGAAGCAAGAAAGCTGAAACTATTTCATGGATATAGTATATGCATGCATGCACGAAGAACTCGGATGATCATAATTCATCTCCTAGAAAAGAGGCAAGTAATCTAAGAGATTAGCAAACAATCTATCACCATACATCTCCCAGGAGCGCTTCCCCAGCTGCAATTTTAGAATTACCTTGATAAAATGCAAGAATCATTTTTTTGCCAAGCACTTTTTTTTAATTTTATCCATCTACCAAATCTACTGCACATATAATTGGATGTAGTATAACTAAATCTGGTCTGTTGGATCTAAACAAATGGGATGGCCTATATCCATTGAGAGGTACCTTAAAAAAACTTCATCTTTTGACTACTGAAACTCTACCTGTATTGTTAGAGGGTGTCTGAGTGTCAGTTTGTTACGTCTAAAATTAGACATATTTGATCATATTGACGGCTATTTGGTTATATCCATAGTTATTGAAATATTCTTTTTCTATAAATTGGTTCCCCACACATCGTTAACTCAAAAAAAATATGACAAGATTTTCTTAGGGTTGCTAAGATGTGACAAAAAAATTTAATCGTCTCAACTTGAATAAGTATGATAATATTTATTAATAAATAATAACAAAATATGACTAGGAATCAAACACATCTTTAGTTTGGATTGCACTCTAAGCTTCCTCTATGCGTCGTGACATGATCACAAGCACACATACGACGATCCGGATATTACAGGTTTATCATGAGAATGCATCGGAATTAAGTGAGGATTGGTTCTTTCACATTTCCAATTCTCACCAGAGTTTCGAGGCAAAAATTTCAAATACTAAAATATGGAAAATGAAAAAGAAAATTACTTTCTCCATTCAAAAGTCTTGGTCCTATTTTATTTTTTTGGGTTTTTCAGATAAGATATGTTTATTTGTAGTTTTCATATATATATTACCATTTAAATCAAAAGATTGTCTTTTTATTTTAACGTGCTAAATTACATCGTTGATCGGAACCAAGTGATCATATTGATATTCATTGGTTGCATGCATGTATATTGATTTTTGGTTTTGTTACATGAGAGATAAAGTTAATTTTGATCTTGGTGATAAAAGGAATAGTAGGACTTGCAACTTTTTGGATGGACAGTGTACCGCTGAAAAGTGTGTGGCCATTATTGTGACGCTACATCGATCAATCGTGTAGAAACTAGTAGAAAGTGGCTAATAAGGTAGCGACTCCTTGGATTGCGCCTGCCTGTTGACCGGCACGACTTGGCTTGCAGAAAACAAAGTTTGGGTACGCCGCGACATTTGTTCTTGGCCCAATAAAAAGGTTCTGTGCAACGTTCTTGTCAACGAGTCTTTTGAGCCTGGATGATCGATCCATGGATCATTCCATATGTACGTTCTTGGGGTCGGCAGGCCCCAAAGATGACCATCTCCATCAGACCCGGTTAGAGAATTCTTTTCATTAAAACCAAGAGAAAGGCTATCTAGCTCATGTAGAGCTACTAGTACCTTGGTAGGCTATCTAGCTCATGTAGAGCTACTGTTTCCTCTGTTTAAAATATAAAATATAAAATATTTTAAAAGAATGCGACATATTTATTACGAATTTGGACACTACGTGACACATATTTTAGGAGGTATCACATCTATCTCAAATTTTTTATATTATGAGACGAATGAGGTATCTGGTATTTTCACTATCCAACCGATATAAATATTTATGGCATATAAAATTTGTCCATAAATTCTGTCATGATATCTTACATTTATTTTTGCATGATTAGCACTATCTTTCTCAGTCAAATAAACTTTCAAGATTACCAAAGTAGTTTCACCTTAAACTTAATCTCCGCTAAAAACTCAAAGAAATACTTGGGAATGAAGGAAGTAATCACTATTGTAGAGATTACTAGTTGGTTTGTTTGGTTTCTTTGTTTAGGTTAATTTCTTCATTATTTTGAAACGTTAGTTTTTTCTGAAATGATAGCCGAATTAACAAGCGGGAAAAACAAACAAAACTACTTGGCCAATGAAGGACCAAACTAATCGCGCACGAGAACAAAGATGAAGGAGGTGCGGAGAACACCACCAGAGCGAGGTAGGGACAGTGCCTATAAATAAAGGTCGTTGCGAATGTCACTTGATAGAGACTGACATAGCTGGTGATGCAGGTTGCTATGGACGAAAACGACGATGAAGGATGACGCAGAGGGAGCCAGTCGCGGAGGAATGGGGAACAAGACATTCTATTAAGGTCATTGTGGCCATAGAAGAGAGCAGGACTAAAGGCGTAGTGGCGGAAGACGAAGCCAATAGATTGGCAACACCGCTAGGTGAGGGGCACCTATGCCGTGCCTTATGAGTGTTAAAGGGTGCGATGCCAGTATTGGATGTATTAGGGTTTAGGGTTATACTTTCATGGGCCTTAAGTTGATGGTAGCTCTGTTTTTTTTGGTTGCTTGATTTTTATGTGCTGAAGACTGAACTAAACATCGGAGACCAAACTAGGCAAAAACAAAAACCGAAGAACAACCAAAGATCAAAAACACCTCGCCTCTTCGGCTTGGTTCGGTGCGGACTTCGGTTAATTTATGCCCACCGTTAATTGTGACTTTCCTTTTTCGTTGTCATTTCAACAGCTGGCCCGAGATGGACGCACACGGTTTCCCATCAAGGCACGTACCCCACAGGTTAGGTTTCTCTCCACTTCTTTGCATTAGTATTACACCATCTTAAAAATTAGTATTTCAGGCTTGATTAATTAAAAAACTGTCTTCGAGCTCACCATTTGAAAAATATATATCACAAACACAAAGTGCACGCATCCTTTTTTTTTTTTTTGCTGTTAAAAACATATATATGGAGTAAAGGCATATTGTTATGTTCTTTTGAAAATCTTTATGGGACGGAGGTAACAAGAAACATTCTTCATCTCATCGACCACTGGGCTTGACAACACTGCTAGTTCCACCATAGGTCATCCCCTCAAAGGATAGAAAAAGCACCTCACGTTTAGTATTAACTCCTAACAAAAAAAAACCAGAACAATAACATTGCTCATTGTTCATTTGACGCAGGACATGAGAGATTGTGAAGCTAGGTAGCCTGGTACGCATTACTATGGGGAAAGATGGCAGTAGGTAGAGAGGGTGCTTTGTGCATTGGAATTGGACCCCGGCAGGCAGGCTTTCTGGCGCTGTCTTCTTCACTCGTCGATCCACTCCACCTCCACGCGAGGATCGATCGATCGATGATCACCAACGTCGATGTATGCATGCATCGATCCTGTCTTCGGGGTGGAAAGGGTCTCTCCTTTTGTTGGTCCCTCCTGTCCAATTCTTTCGTCACTTGCTCTTGTTCCTTCTCATTTTGCAGCCTCATCACCTGCTGCTTGCCTCGTGCCGTCTCGCTCTTCTTCGCATCCATCCAACGCAGCTCAGTCCAATGATACTCTCTTACCAATGTACTACAAGTACTACACATGTGATCAAGCTGGCTTCAACCCCCAACCATAAACACCATATGCATGCAGAGTTGCTCTTCCTCTCCATTGATTAATCCATTGATTAGGAGTTTAGAGGAGTAGTCAGCTGAGCTCCCGTGTCGATCGATGACAACGGTAGGATCGATACGCAGTTGCCCTTTTACTGCACTATTCGTCTGAATCCATATGTATATAGCTGCTGCACAATAACACTGGCAGTGTTGCATCGAGCCAATATTGGCTGCAATCGAGCTCAGCTGCTCACTTCACTGGCTAAGCTGCACGCTGCTTCTTCCTGCGCTCTTCTGTATACTGTATATATGAGACAAACAAGCTGCTGCTGCTGCTGCCTGTAACTGACTCAGGTCACGCGCTCCTCGGCTAATCCTGCGGCTGCCAATCCTGCTCAATTCCTTTGTAATCTTGTCCATAATACTACTCTGTATGTCTGTATCGCTCACCGCCACCGATCGTCGATCACCTGGCCGAGGCAGCAATGAATATCTTCACAATTCGCATACCAGCCCAGTACTGCCTCTGCTCGTCAGTCATCAACTACAAATGCACCAAGTACACATACTCTGCCTAAATACTGTGTGTTCATTTATTGAACAGTACTGCTCGTGATTGTACAGTCTGCATCAGCTTCAAATGCGATCACTAACACAGCAAACACGAGTAAATAAAGGGTGCTTGCTCTGCTTCTGTTCAGGCTTTGAAAATACTGGTACTCCAGCCTTTTTATTTAAGAAAGTTGCAGGCTTTAACAATACTAGCGTACAGTATAGCAGCCGGTTTAGGATCCTTTGAACAGCAGGATTGGAAAAACAGAGGAATAAAAAAACACAGGATTTTAACATAAATATAAATGTAAAACAGAGAATTGCAAAACATAAGAATGATCATTTGATTGAACCATAGAAAAAACACAGGAATCAGGTGAGAGAGATAAACTCAAACGATATTTTGCAAGAGGTTAAACCTCTTACTAACTTTTTTTCAAAATATGTATAGAATTACCATTCCATAGAATTTTTAAAGAATAGGATAGGATATGATTCAATCTTTTATTTTAAAAGCCTTCATAGAAATTTTTTTATAAAATTGAAATTCTCCAAAATTCCTATATTTTTTCTATAAATAAAGGACCCTTTTCTATAAATCAAAGGACCCCTTGGTAATTGGTTAGCTAGACAAGCTAATAAGGAGTGTATGATCAATCGCAGTTCAGTAGCCATTGACTGTACCAAGACTACCAACAATGGTCAATGCACACACTGATGACTAATGCATGCATAGTTGCTTACTTTCTTCATTCAGTTTTTTAGTTAGTAGAGTACTAGTATAACAGTACTGATTAAAGTAGCAGCAGTATAGTGGGATCATAGCAAGGTAGGTCAACCATGACACTGACAGTCGTAGCAGTAGCCATCACTCCGGATTGGAAAGTGTAGTACCAGTAAACCAGCTTTTAACTTTCTAGCCATCTCGAGAACAAAACTAACGAAATCATGGAATAATCAAAGTAGTATTATTATACAAGTGGTGGAAATTAAGACCATATAACTATTTTTTTTACAAATGGCAAAAGTGTATCACTGGCATCAATTTACAGCGTTAAATTTTATCTTTACGTATTAGACTATCTTTTTGTGGATAACCATTGAAATTGGTTGTTAACTGGAACACAAATGCTGGAAGGGTCTGGAAAAACATTAGGCCTTTTAGGGAGAAAATGGCTTCAATCTGTTCAAGACATTACTTAATTGCTTAGCTGGTCACTGCTATGATGGCATTCCCAATTCACAGTTTTGAGAGTTAGTAGCCCTTTTTCTCTAAAAGAAGAGAATGTGGTCAGTAGCCTTTTAGGTGAGCGTTTGACTCGATCTAAAAAGCTTTGGATATACTCCTATAGTAGCAACAAAATCCAATAGAGACTTTGTGTCCTGAGTCCTCCCGACTCCTTAGCATCAGGAACTCTGTTCTTCAAAAAAAACTTTTTTTTACTTGCCATTTATAACAAGCATCAAGATGATATTTAATATTTACCATAAATAATTTAATTATAGATAACTCTTTTTTACGTGCGTTGAAAAGGATGGGAGCAATTTTTTTCACACAAGAAGGAGAGGGAGTAGGGAAGGAGAGGAGAGAGGTAGATAGCCTAGCGACAGAATCAGTTAAGGTGAGAATTTTTTTTAAGAAATAATACAACTTTAATAGAAAATTATAAAAAAAAGATGTTCGTTCACAAAAATAACAAATTTAGCATCATGTCGAAGGGTGTTAAATTTGTGATTTCAGACAACCAACATCTATTTTTATGATTTCTCATTAAAGTTGTATTATTTTTTAAAAAAATATTTTTAAGGTGAGAGTAGTTATTCATATTAAGAGATCAGGGGAGTGGGAGAGGCCAGGGAGGGAAAGGGCCACGACGGGTGGACGTCTGTGAGGTGCACAACTTAATAAGTATAGCAAACGCGTTGTTTACGCTACTGTGGATTACTATAGCTACTGTGGACTACGAACTTTCTTGGTTACTTTTTCATACTGTGCTAGCTAAAACATGCGTGGACATTTTACACATAGTAAAGCTAAATCTTCATCACATAAAAATGATATTAGAAGATTTATCATTGGAACTATTATTTTTAGATCATTGCGTTTATATATTTCATTATAACATAATTGGAAAGGTATGTACCATCTTTTTTAAACAAATTCAAAAGCTTTGCCCTATTTCATTATTGATAGAACACGGCACCAACCTGACAAGGGGGCCGGAAACACCAGCAGAAAAGGTATATAGCAAGCAAATACAAAACTTAAGTAAAAACATGAGAGAGTATATAGGACAGTAGTAACTAGTTTTGGGGGAGCAGCAACCAGAGTTGATAAAAATGCAATCGATTGGTGTGTGGAATTATGGATAGGAAACGATCGAGGGGTGGATAATTTATCTGGGGTAGGGATGGATCGGAAAAAGCTTGAAGGGGCAAATGGGATCCAGCAATCAGCATACATGTACGATCATATATATCAGAGCAAACATACAAATTAGCCACGAAACAAACGACTTGATCACGAGAGTATCCATATCCAAGGGTATGTATATATGCTTGACAAGCAACAATATATAATGTATCAATAATTCAAGATTCCATGCGAAATTTCTGATACGAATGCGACGCTTGCATACATCAACAACTAATGCTGCTAGCACATGCAGATGTAGCAGACGTACACCAGATCGATGTGCGGATATTTAATAATTAATTTTGATCAATCAGCGAATAGCATGCAGCAACGGGCCGAGCATGGACTTCATCTCCTGCACGTTTGTGACGTGTGAATAATTGCTTCAATATCCTTATCCAATTAATATTACCCCGATGTGTTTTAATTTATTTTTCTTAGATATAAGATGCATTTGATAGAGTAGTGGTAAGGGATATGTGATTTTAATTTTAAGGTCTTGTGTTTAATTTTCAACATGCTCACAATTTTTTCTTAAAAAATATTTGAAGATACACTCTTTTTTTTATTTTACTTAACTAGGCACAGGGATAAAAATGGTTTAGAAAGTTTCCGATTAAAAAATATTTGAAGGAACATCTCTTTCTTCAAATCTTTTTTTTAACTTAACTAGGCACAGGGATGAAAATGGTTCAAAAAGTTTTCAGTTTCGGACATGTTTTCAGAAACGAAAAATGTTTGTCGAATTTTTTTCTGAAAAGTTTTGGAAATGGAAATAAATTTGAATTTTTTTTTCAAAAAAGAAAACTAATATGATAAAACTACTATCCGTCAAAAAACAGAATCGGCTAAAAACTTTGCAAAAACAAACTCAAAAAATTTTCAAAATGAATTCAATTTTTTTCTTGCGATCGAAAACGGATTACTTTTCATATACAAGTGATCGGCTTCAGCATTCTCCACTCTAGATGCTCAGATTTGTATTGAGTATTGAGGTGGTTGCTTGATTTGCCTATTGACTTTTTTTTATTAGGCCATGCCATATTACAGCCATAGATGAACATAGTTATTGCTTACTATAGTTCTCCTGGTTGGTAAGTGAGGTGCACAACTAGTTGTATTATTATTAACTGATAAAAAATAGAAATATCGATTTATTATTTTAGAAAAAAATAACGAGCTACATCTGATTTGAGAAGCTCGCAGTTAGAATTGTTTTCATATTCCGAAAAATATTCGTTACCGTCACTACAAGATAATTGAGCTATCGCTATCAAATTATTACAGTGAAAAATAATTCGTGGCAATATATTGTACTATTACAATAATAATTTTTCTATGACAAATAACTTTATTTTGTTGCAATGATTTACAATCATTATTTTATTTAGTATTTTTGTTGCAATAAGAAATGAGCTATCGCCAAAAAATATTACTGTCGCCAAAAACACGTTCTATCATCATAATTTTAATTTTTGTGGCAATTTGCTAGTGCATTGCTGTCGTAAGTTACTTTTCGCTATTTTCTATTGTTATGATTAATAAATATATTGCAATAAATAATTTATCATATCATAATTTAACTTATTTTTTTTATATGGACACGGATTGGGACAAATTTTATATGAAAATTATAGCTCTTGACGAGATCTACAATTTATAGGTGACAATTTTTTCATTTGAAACCTTTTAGATACTTAAATCCATGATTCAAATCTCAGTTAAGTGGGCTCAAATGAAAATATATGCATTTCTAACAGAATTGATGCGTTCATGCGTAGTGAGTTGGTAAAGAATAATGCACGTGAAGAGATGTCTTGGGTTAGAATTCTAGACATAAGAAAGTATCAAAAAGAAATAATTATTTTTCTAGTAGCGTATTTGCACCATATAAGTGTTGGATAATATTTGATTCCGTTTTGTATCTAAGGTTTTTTATTAAAAAAATGATAGAGCTGGCTCCTGACTATTTTCGAGCCATTTTCGTTCCAGACACATTCCGTGGTCACATGAATAGTATGTGCAACAAGTCGAAGTGTATATAGAGGACAGAATGGCATGCATGCATGCAGGAGAGTATGCGAGATTGTGATCTCGTAGCAGGTGATGCAGATAGCTAGAGATATATTTACTGTACGCAGCAGTGCGTGTGTAGGCCATTCTATGATGCATTATGCATATCTGGATCGATCAGCAACGTACCGGCAAAAAATACTTGTCCTAGAGCAGTTTCACGTGACTTGTTGCTGTGCTCGATCGCTGTATATATGGATTGGAGTAACAGTGCCACTGCAGCTGTACTACCTTACTAAAGCAATGGAACTGGAGTAGCTAGGGTAAGGAAGGGAACAACAGTCCATATAAATTTCAGTGGTCCGCCGGCCTCTCAATCTGATCCATCTCACGCGTACGTACGTACGTAGTACAAATTTGGTCCCAGCCATAGCTTTATTTGCTTGCTGTGTAGTATCATTCATTTTAATTTCAGATAATTAATGGAACAATTTAAGCATTCAAAACGTTGTAGTATTGGCATATAAATAATATATGCCGTTGATTTCTTATTACTACAAAATTTTCACATATCATTCATATCGATCGATCTATATATCTATTTACTGCTTAGGACAATCAACGGCTAATTGATCGATTGAATGATGCATATGTACTGCTACTATACTGTATTGAATATGTATATGATCGACAGTGAAATTTAATTATAGCTGAATCGATAAGAGGCTCTGGATCAAAGGACGTTATGGCTAGCTAGGTCGTGAGAAAATGACATGAATATAATGTCGATCTGAATAGCATGCACCATCCTGGGCGCAGGTCGTCGACAGAATGCCGATTATTTCGGGCGACAAGCAGTAAAAGTTCAAACTATATATGGACTATATATATGTATACTACAACTTAACTATCACATGCGTGTAATAGTTACCACTCGATCGACACCCTGCTAGTAGCTAGCTACTTGCATATCCATCATTTCGATCGATCGATCGATCGATATAATGTTTCATTTCTTGAAGGAAATTAACATCGGGAGTGCTGTTGCTATAGTGTAACTTCTGGCGTTTCATGCATGTCCCGTGATACACCAGTAACAATTAAGTACAACACCACTCTTCAGCGGCACAAACTGCACCTAGCTAGCTTTGCTAGCAATTGGCTTTTGTTAATTGAAGCTAACAGCGCGCTCAGCCACTCTACTGTGTATTTCTTCTGTCCCATAAAAAACAATCTAATACCAAATATGATATATATTAGTACTACGAATATGAATAAACTTTTATTCAGATTTGTAGTACTAAGATTCATAGTATAAACTTTTATTCAGATTCGTAGTCCACAGAAGAAGACTCCAATGGACCCGACAACTAAGACCTTTTTTCAGAAGATGAGCGAACCCACGAGAAAAACCTTAGTATCAGACTACGACCGCTCAATTCGCATGTCTTATGGTAAGAGCACAAGAAAAACAAAGGTTGTCCCCTAGCTTGGAATGCAAAAAAAAAACAAGCGGTTTTCTCGATGCCATCGAACCTTTGACATTACTTTACAATAATTTATAACAGATACAAATCTTAGCAAGAAGCAACTACTGGGGATAGCCCCTATCAAGAACACCACAGAAGAAGATCTAAAACACCCATACGCTATCGGCGCACCACTTGTCAAGCCAGAGCTTAGTCAAGAATCTACCTACACAGATGTACCAATTCCATCAATGGTGCACGGATCAATCAGCTCATGGTAAGATGATGTTCGCGGCAAGGATTAAAGATGAAAATTTCTTCCGTGGAATATACAATATGTGGATCAACTTCAAGGATGTGTACGACGTATACCAACAAGACGCCCTTGACATCTCTCTTCTCGCTTAGTGTTATTTAATTTTATTTTGTTCATTAGCCCGTCGCATGTAACATCGAATATTTAACGTCTTTTTTCACCGTAGAATAAAGATTCAAAAGTGTGGTTTCATGGACCCCTACATAATCAACGAGAAGACTGTAGATGACTGGCCAGACGAAACCGAGCAAAACATATACAAATTTCTGGTGCAACAACATTTTAAGCAATTTATACTCTTGCCTTATAACAGAAAGTAAGTTTTTATCGTGTCTTGTACCAATTTCCTTCTTGTATTCACAAAATGATATGTACATCATATTTCATGTAATTTTCATATTCCACTGGGTCTTTTTGGTCATAGACATGTCTAGAAATAAGATTCATGTCATGGACTCTATACGGAAACCAAGGGATACTTTCGAAAAAATCGTTGACATGCTTAATAGGTAATGTCACTAGTGCTATCATTATAATTGCTGTTATCGCTACTATATGGATCAAAGCATCATTAATTATAGTTTGCAACTGCAGGGCATGGACAAAATTTCGTACAAACATCCGTGGAGAATTCAAGGAAGAACTGACTGTGAGGATGGACTTTCCGGTACTAACATAGTCCAAAATTGTATATCTCATTTATTCTATAATAGAAATATTTTATAAGTTTGTTTTTCCTTTAGTGTTTACGACAGGAACAGGGGACCAACTTATGCGGCTTCTATGTTTGTGATTTTATTCACTGCGTAGCACAAGACATTAACAATGATAACAATATCGAAGTACGTAAACACCATTCTATAATTATTTATACTCTTATTATTGATTTAATATATTTATATCTTAATTTTTTTTAAAACTATAGGTCATTTGGATGAAGGACCAACTCCCCAACGGATTACATAAAGGCTAAGGCTGTTCAAGAACAACTGATGGGATTTATTATAGACGAAATTATTAATCCGTCAGAAGAATTTCACTATAACGGAGAACCTATTCCTCGTCACGAACAGTTCACTTCCTAGCTTTTGTAATATATGATAGAACATTAGAAATTAACAATGACTATACATATATCAAAAATGTATTTAATTCTTATTGTACATAAGTAATATATACCTGCAATTAGATACGTGATGCTATATACAAGTATATATTAATCATATGTGTATGTATTTACTTATATTTATATATATGTATAAAGACATTTATATATACATGTACATATACTTTTATATATATATATATATATATATATATGTATGTATTTATACATATATATGCATATATATAAAAAAGCAACAAGCAATAAAAACATTAAAAAATATCTTTAGTATTGATTGGTAACATCAATCGATACTAAAGATGGTAGCACCAGCCATATGACGCTACCATCTTTAATACCACCAACCGATACTTTACCAAACGGTACTAAAGTACCGGTTATTTCAACCGAGATTAAACATAACGATTTTTAGTTTCGAATTATGCGTCCCGGTTGTATGACTGGGACTATAAAGGTTTGTGAATTAAGACTAAAGTCCCTTTCTCTAACAGTGTAGATTGATTTTTAATTGAACCAAGGGAGCAATGCATACTGTTTTGGAGGCGTGCATAAATCCTGATCGATCGAAACACATGCAGGTACTGGTGGTCGGTGGATAGGCATGCAGGAGTTCATGGTCATAGCTACGTTCTTAGATATATAATTAATGAAAATCATTCCTAGCTTTACTTCAAAAAATTACAACCAATTATTATGGAGTTTAATTACAAACCAAATAACTAAGACTTATAAAATTACAGTTTAATTAAAAATAAGAAAACTACTAAAAATATCACGCCCCTCAAACAAACATCTCCATCTATAGTCATAGCTAACGTCACATTATATATCTCTCACATCAAGCCATGTCTAGCACGCATATAGCTAGGCTTATGGACGTGCCAAATTTCTTTCTGATGGTCATCTACACTTGTACAGTAGTAACAGACAGAGGTGCATGCATGTGGCTAGCTTCTCACTGTCATCGATCAGTTATCGACTAGTACGTGCATACTGATACTGTAGACCGGCCGTCGTGCGATGACCGATGCATAGTACTCCCAATGCATCAACCGGCCGGCCGGTAGCCCGGTACGTGTGTCCAAGTCCATCCAGAGCATGAGCATGGCAGTCGCGCGACACTGCTACTGTGCAAGCTGTGACACACGCATACATGCATACAAGTGTATCGGTCATTCACGCCCGAACAGTGCGTCACCTCAACCCAGCTTACCTTTTAGTACACGTCTTACAACCTTCAGTCCTAGCCCCTGACTTGAGAATTTGTCGGCAGATACATCGATTGATCATTGCCACCATCATGATCACATTATTATTTCGATCCATCTCTACCTCCCCTGTTCTCAAAAAGTAATAATGAAAAAAATCTCTAACTCCTCTCAAAGCAGGTACAACAATACGATATAGTGGTGCCATATAGGATTTTGTGATGATATGAAGAAGAGAAGAGAAGAGAGTGAGAGAGTGAGCCGACAACTAGTTTATCACCAGGATGCACGCGCTGCTCGAGGCTATGGGGCCCGCTTGTAGATGGAGAAGCAACCCATGAGCGCGGCCTCCTGCATCCATCTCTTGCGTCCACCGGACCACCATCTTCGTTCAGCCTGGCCATCACCATATCCCGCGTCTACCACACAGCCCGACCACCATCATCTCCCGTGTCCGCCTGTGGCCGCTGTCGTCCTGCACAACCGTTGCCATCTCCCGCATCCGCCGCATAGCCCAGCCGTTGCCGTCTCTCGCGTCCGCCGCACGGTCGGTCGGCCACCCTCGCCTACACGGCCGTTGCCATCTCCCGCATCTGCCACATAGCCTATTTGCCGCACATCCGCCCTTGTCCTGCATGGCTACCACCGTCTCCCGCGTCTGCCGGACCACTATCGTCGTCCACCACATCCGCCACAGTCACCTACGTCCGTCAGATCGCCGTCGTCATCCACTCTCATCGGCTGCTCAAGCCCATGTCATCTTCACTCACCAGAGTCATTAAGTCAAAGGTAAAGAAAAGAAGAAAGAGAGACGAGAAAGGAGGATGTAGGAGGGAGAAAGAGAACGAAATAGGAGAAGACGGTGGGTCCCATGAAATAATAAAATATTTATGTTATAGTATTTCTATTGTAGATATTAGATACACTGCTAACTACACGTGATATGATTATTTTTGGAGCTAACAACAGACTCTCTTATTGACATTGATCTCAATGAAACTAATAATCTCACTACTACCAAATAGATAAATAGATTTTTATAGGCAAACTCCTAAACTGCGCAGTCATATTGAAAAAGTAACCGCATGAGGCCAGTTAAGTACGGCCTACGAAGAAGATCTATAGTAGGCGGTCACATGTGAAAAAAATACCTACTTATAGTGGAATATCATTCATATATATCAAGTTTGCCCTATACAGTGGATCCAAAAAATCTATAGAGTTTAAGTGAAAACATACTAAGGTTTTGTTTGGGGAGCTTTTAAGAGCTCCAGCTATTTCTAGGATCTCTAGCTCCTAAACAATCCGTGTTCTAACTCTAGATTCTAAAATTCAGTAGCTAAAAAAATCTAGAAATGAACTAGTAACCAAAAGTTTTTGATTAACCACGGCTTCTTTATATTCTCACCAACTTCTTCTCAAATTCTCTAACTCTCTCTAAACAGGGTTGAAGCAATCACAATGTGGTGCAAAAGTAGTCAATTATCTATTATTGTTGTATAACTAGTTAATATGAAAGAAATAACAAAATGTATCCATAACACTATGGACAAGCAATAAGACAATAAAAAATCACAGTTTGTATAGTGCTATTAGCCAGTGGGACCCATCTTATTGGGTCAAAATACTCATCGGAATGCAACTAGAAATGGGAGCAAATGATTTCTTTTTACCTCTGATGAGACCCACCTTATTGACTAATATTGTGATACTCTCTACAAACTATGAACTTTTAGCTATGAACTCCGCTCTTGTAGACCAGTTTATCAAATATATTGTGGTTGCCGATCAAAAAGACGAGTGGTGTCACACACTGGTGAGCGTGAACTCAAGGAGACTATATAGGATAGCCAACTGCTAGATGAGTGTGTCTCCTCTATTATTGTATTTATTGTTCTAGTATAAACATACTATTCTTCTGGTCGTAAATACTTTTAAGATCACATAAAATTGTAACCGAGATTATACTTCCAAGACTTTAAAAAGACAACAGCAAAGTTAAGTATTAAACATGAACACATGCCTGTGTGTATGTTAATCGATTTATTGTATATGATATGGTCACGAGGGTTGATTTTATATATATATATATATATATATTTTGTTGCTGGCTAGGCGCAGGCAGCAGTGGCTAGTTAATTCTCCACTAATCTGATGTGAGCTGCATGCCAACGACGCTTGGCGTATATGCATCGTGTTCCCCTTGTCCGTTGCTTGTCCACACCACCTTGATATGAGCTCTCCTCTGCAGCTTTCCCCTTGTATACTTGCTTGCCCATTGGAATAATATCGTCTTTCGTTCTGTGTACCATAGTTGTACCTGCCTGCCACCATGTGACACTGCGTGCTTCATGTCTCCACCTATGTAACTCTTCCTGCCAAGATCAATCTAGGAGTAGCTAGCTAGCTACTCATGTGCATCATAGATTAATTGATCTGTTGGGATTAGACAATTAATTAGTCTTACATATGACTTTTGGGACATCTACCTTTATATACAAATACAATAAATATTATCATCTCAGAAAATACAATATTATAATATTCACACCAAAACATATGTAATTCTAAATTTTTTCACGGAGATTAAAAAGATTGATGAAATTAAATGATGGATGGTTGTAAATTTGTGATTGGTCGGGATGAGTAAATAATAGGTGGAGAAATTAAATAATAGATGATTGTGATTGGTTTAGATGAGAATGTTAAGTTAAAAGTTGTTATATTTCACAAAAAATTTTGGACGCTGCATGTTGCTACTATTTGAGACGAATGAAGTACATAACTACATGCCAAGTTGGGACTACTACGACAGTTTGTATAACCCTGTCCAGAAAACAGTGTTGCATATGGTTTTAAAAAAGTCATAATTATTTGTTTTATATGTGCATTTTATAAGTCCGCGTATATGTATTAATCATGTCCATTAGATTATGCTCGTGTCTAGAATCAAGCAACAAATGTAATAACCCATGTAACCTAATCATCTTACCTTGTAAGCCCTCTGTTATATACAAGGCAAATTTGTTGTTATATTTTTTCGGATACAAGTAATGTATATTTGCTAAGGGCCCATTTCAAACAAACTATTCACTGTGTTAGGGGCGGATCTAGGCCTCGGGTACCCTAGCTAGCCCATAGCACAGGGCCTGCAAATGAAAGCCCATAGACCAACATAAATTCCCATCATGTTGGGCTGAGCTCCTTAAAAAAATACCAATGCCAGTCCGGGTCTTGTGGTTGGGCTGGGTCTGCCTGCACCGGGTTATTGCCACAATCCATGGATAAATCAAATAATTTGAGAAATAACTGAATTTTTTTAAGAAAATCTTTAGAAGCGTGGATCAATTAATTCGTGGCAATAATCTAGAGCAATACTAAAATTAAAACACCTAAAAGGGATATCATAGTATGTTTGATTTTCTTTTTCATCTGGAGCTTGCGTGGGTAGCTTTCGATCCATCCATCTATCAATGAACTATCATATCTCATGATATTCAGTCATGAGTACTATTATAAAGGCGACCACACCTGACTATAGGTACAACCAAGTGATGATGCTGGTTTGATTATCGATCTGGAATATATTACACGTGTCTTAAAATGTCTATTTCTGAATACGAATCTGAATAGGACCAAATATATTTTGCATGTCTCCGCGTTCGCCTATTGAGCCACCGGAGCACGCTGCCCTCCCTATTAGCTCTGCCTCCCTCCTCCTACCTCCTCGACGAGGGAACGAGGAGGAGTCCCGCTGGTCACTGATTCTCTACCACCGCCCCTCTGCTACTGGTGGAAGGTAGCAAGGAGAAAGAAGGAGATGACCACAGTGGTGACTGACCGGGAACTGGAGGCCCACCTTAACAACCGATATATGTGATGTCTTGCTACCGGCCATCGCATCCCCGTCCAGAAGGCCAGACTCATCCATTGTTCCCACTCATGCCAACCTCGCACCACTTCCCAACAACATGTGACTTCACTGAGAGCCTCCTCCTTGGAGACAACGGCAGCGGAGGAGGTGACACCACCTCCTGCCACGATGAGTACGACGAGCGGTGTATGACTTTGATGACAAGGTCTCTATCACCATCTCGTACTTTGACCAACAGGATGTTGGCGGGCGACGCCCATCCGGCCTTCTCACGTCGCAAGCTTTGGCGCTTCATGAGGCTCAGGTTCCTTGAGTGCATCGCGTTTCTCAACCCAAGGAACCTAGATGGTGACATGCTGTTAACGACGGATTTTGGTAATCGACTTTGAAAGGAAAGAGGAAACCGAAGCAGAGAGGAAGGATTGAGTTGAAGTCGGACCAGGCTTCGTATCGGACCCGATAACTGTATCGGACTTGGGGAGTGTTGCTATAAAGGGCATATCGGCCGATACGGATTTGGTTTGGTCATGGGCCGATACGGGTTGTGAGTTGACAGTGTCAACGTGGATTTGGTCTGGGCTCGAAGTAAGCTTCAAGGAAGTTGCCAAATAGAGATAAAGCTTGGTTTTAGGCAATTGTATCTTGTAAATTAGGTAGTTTAGATCTAATCTGTGGCTAGAGTCTGCCGCAAAGACTTGTTTGTTAGTTGTAGATAAGATCGTGCCCTACAAGGGTTCTGTTGTAACCTCGGGTATAAATATCCCGATAGTTTGTACATGTGAAACTCTCTCTCGAATCAATCACACAAAAACCAGTTCAATCTACTTTCGGCGCATCGCCAACCCTCGCAAGAGGTTTTCTTCGACGAGTTCTTGCTTCCTCGGAGCAGAGGTAAGAACTCGTCCCCGACGATCTGCATCGTCGGGGCTAACGTGTCGCTTTAGACACGTTAAGCCTCGACGATGTGGTCGTCGATTATCATGTCTTGAATAATTTTGACAGGTATCTTAATTAAGCCTTGCCAGCGGTTTACTCGCTTTAGGGTTTATTGCCGATGATGGTTTAATTTTCATGCTTGGCCAGATTATTCAATGCATCTGTCATCCCCAAAAGCAACCGACGACTTGATTTTCTTTGTGTTAAGTCTCAATCCACACTTTGAGTTGCCATCGACCTTAGTCCTGTTTTGAGATCTAACATAAAGCCTGTTTTTGGTTGTAATTAAGGATAGTACCGGGGTTTTAGTCGGTCTTATCTAACATATGTGATTGCTTTATGTTCCTTGCATATGTTTGCCGCTTATACGTGCGGATCGATAAGTATAAACGTGTTGATCGTGAAGTAATCTTAAGATCTCTTTATGGTTGATGTGTTTATACTGGCCGATTGGCTCGTATAAGGTTGCACTGGAGTACTAGCTGGTGTAGTTATCTTCGTCATCTTATCGGCCGGTATTATTAGTTGAAGTCTACATATCAATGAAGGCCGATAAGATTAGATTCATATCTTACCTATTTTCTAAGTGAGCCGATATAGCTTTGCCCTATCGGCTGGGCTATGACAATGTGTCATCGGTCTGCTGACCGATCGGCCATTGTTTTCTGACTTGGTTCACTTGTTTCTTGTTGATTGCAGATCAAATCAACTGGCACGCTCTACTTACGACTAGGCAAGCCATTTGGACCTGCACTGGAGCTAAGCAGATCTCCCAGGCCGCCGTGGTAACGCGGAACCCGTTTGGTTGCTGGACGGGTCGAAATTCTGCGCCAACACGCTTTTGGCACGCCCAGTGGGACCACAAGAACGCAAGCTTCTCACCAGCAGCAAGAACACCTCGAGATGTCGAAGCAGGCCGAGATCGTCGAGGAGAACGTCATTCCTGTGACCGCCGACCAGCTCAGCGCAGAACAAAAAGCTGAGATGGACAGTCTGGTCGTGCAGTTCCAGAATATGTACCTGCAAACATATTCTAGGACTCGGCAGGGCACCTTGATTCAAAAGTCCAAGGTGGTCATGCCGAGTTCTGGAGATGGAGCTGGAACGTCGGCGGCGGCGCACGATCACGCCGTCAAAACTGAAGACACTGCAGCGCCGACGTTGCAAGACCGAATCGACTCCGCAGTTCACTCTGCGTTGGTCAACCAGTCGGGGATCCTGGTGAACACGTTGACCAATACGGTCAAGTCGATCCTGGATGGTTCAATCCATCAGTACAAGCCTCAAGGCCCGATTTACCTGCCGGAAAATAAGTTCCCTGCCTATCGGACCATGAGGAACGACCTGAGCGCGGCTCAGCCAACAGTGCCGATGCCACCTCCATCGGCGCAACCAACAACAACCCTGCCGCTGGTTCTCACCAAGCAGGCGGGAGGAAGCCCTCAGCACATCACAGAGGAGCAGTACGCTCAATGGACCAAGGGGAAGCAACCGGTGGTTGAGCCGATGCAGCAAGTTCCCGTCCACCAGCCATCGGCCGGACAACCGCAAGCCCCGGCGTTCAATAGTCCTCCACTTCAAGCTGCATACAACGTGCCACAAGGCTATCAGCAGTACACTGCAGGGCAGTACGGCGCGCAGAACCTGGATCACCACTATCAGCCGTACTCCCCCAGGCACTATCAAGCAGAGGGCCTCCAACAATCCTACCAGCAGGACCTCCCGCATCGGCCCGCAGGATACTGGGCTGACATGATAGCCGAAGTGATGCGAGATCAATTCGGCTTGAAGCCCAAAGAGAACTCTACAGTGTATCGGCACCCGTATCCCGAGGAATTTGACAGGGTACCATTGCCGGGCCGATACAAGATCCCGGATTTCTCCAAGTTTTCGGGACAGGACAGCGTCTCGACATATGAGCATATCAGCCGATTCTTAGCGCAGTGCGGGGAGGCATCGGCTATCGAGGCGTTGAGGGTGAGGTTTTTCCCTCTGTCCTTATCAGGGTCTGCATTCACATGGTTCTCTTCCTTGCCCTGTAATTCCATCAGAGGATGGATAGATCTGGAGAAACAGTTTCATAGATATTTCTACAATGGTGTACAAGAGATGAAACTGTCGGATTTGACTGCCATCAGGCAGCGAGTGGATGAATCGGTCCCTGAGTACATACAGAGGTTCAGAGACATACGCAACAGGTGTTATAGCCTCACTCTGACCGATGCCCAGTTGGCCGACCTGGCTTTTCAGGGATTGCTAGGGCCGATACGCGAGAGGTTCTCCTCTCAGGAATTTGACAGCCTCGCTCAGCTGGCACAACGTGTATCGGCCCACGAGCAGCGATTCCAGGAGGCAAAGAAGTTCGCAAAAAAGATTAACACTGTTTATCAGTACGCCTCCGATGATGAAGACGATGAGGACGCTGATGTCGACCTAGCCGAGTGGGCCCGGATGAAGAAATCAACAACTTGCCAGTGGACCAGGAAAGGAGATAAGGAAGATAAGTATGATTTCGACATCAACAAGGCCGATAAGATATTTGACCTGCTGTTGCAAGAAAAGCGGATTCAGCTGCCAGTAGGTCACGTATTGCCATCGGCCGAAGACATCAAGAAAAGGAGATATTGCAAGTGGCACAATTCCTATTCACACCATACGAATGAATGCAAGATCTTCCGGCAACAAATCCAATCGGCCATCGAGCAGGGCAGAATTAAAATCGATGATGCCAAGCGGCCAATGAAGATTGAAGGCCACCCGTTCCCAGTCAACATGGTGCGGGCCGACAGGGCCGATGGCGGTGGTCATCGGACTGGCAAGCGACCTCATCAGACCTCTGAGGGTTTGATCAGAAAATATCAGCGGAGGCGGGAGGAACAAGCTCAAGACCAAGCCAGTCAAGACAACTCCTACGACCCACACTGGGAATGCGAGTTTTTCCGCTTCTGCTGGAATGAAGGGATGAGGTTGCCTTCTATCCAGGAGTGCCCTGCATGCAGTGGTGCAGAAGATTCTTATCAGGGCAGCTCAAGCAGACAAACGCATCGGCCGGCCAAGCAACGGAAATCCGTGCATGAAAGGCTGGGGCCGATGCTCCAAGTTCAAGACGATGAAGATGAGGAGCAAGTCCAGAACCCCCAATGGTGCCCAAGCGATGTATTCACCAAGACGCAGAAACGGCGGGTTCAGAGGCTGAGGAGGAAAGAGCAAATCCAAGAGCAACAAGCTGAAATACCCTATCGGCCAACCAAGACCAGAAAAGAATGGAGAATAAAATCCACGGTGGCCAGGGCCGATGAGGGTACCTCCAATACAGCTCAGGGCAGCTCAGCTTCAAAAGGTAAGAAAACGGCATCGGCGCCTGTTAACATGGTGTTTATATTGCCAGCAGAATACAGTGTGCAGGCAGCCGATGAAGCAATGGCTGATGAAGAACAAAGTTCAGCCAGGCTACGGTTGTCACCAGATCAAGCCACCTTCGACAAACCAGTTGACGCCAGCTACAGACACCTACGGCCGTTGTACATCAAAGGATTCATCAATGGGCGGCCGATGACAAAGATGCTGGTCGATGGTGGCGCAGCAGTCAATTTAATGCCATACACAACCTTCAGGAAGCTTGGAAAAGTACCTGAGGATCTTATCAAGACAAATATGGTATTAAAGGACTTCGGTGGCAACGCATCCGAGGCGAAGGGGGTCCTGAACGTGGAGCTCACCGTGGGCAGCAAAACAATTCCCACCACCTTCTTCGTCTTCGATGGAAAGGGTTCCTACAGCTTGTTGTTGGGGCGAGATTGGATCCATGCTAATTGCTGTGTCCCCTCAACAATGCACCAATGCCTCATGCAATAGCAAGGGGACCAAGTCGAGATCGTGCAGGCCGATCGGTCAGTACATGTCGCCAATGCCGATCTCGCAGTTTGGGAGATGGAGGGAATCGACTGCTTGTCCGGGCGAGTCTGGGACGCCGATTTCCTCAAGGTAACCGATTGCGACATCGAGGCAATTGAAGACCAAGACCAGCGGTTACTTTAGCGAAGATGCACCATCCGCCGTTGATAATGACCTCTACACAGATGACGCGGTGGATGAGTTAGATGGCAAGTTGGGACAAGGTTTTACGTCGGCCGATGAATTGAAAGAAATTGATATAGGAATAGGTGATAGGCCTAGGCCGACGTATGTAAGCGCTAATTTGCCAAAGGGATATAAGAATAATTTGATAGATCTTTTGAAAGAATTCAGAGATTGTTTTGCATGGGAATACCATGAGATGCCAGGATTAAGCCGATCGATTGTAGAACATCGGCTACCAATTAAACAAGGCTATCGGTCTTTTAAGCAAGCTCCTCGGAGGTTTAAGGCCGATATGCACGAAGCCATAAAAGCAGAGATCACAAGACTTTACGACGCCAACTTCATCAGGCCCTGCCGATACGCGGAGTGGGTCTCCAACATAGTTCCGGTGTTGAAAAAGAACGGCAAGCTAAGGGTATGCGTCGATTTCAGAGATCTAAATAAGGCGACGCCCAAAGACGAGTACCCTATGCCGTTGGCCGATTTGCTAGTCGATGCTGCTTCTGGGCATAAGATCATTAGTTTCATGGACGGAAACGCGGGCTACAACCAGATCTTTATGGCTAAAGAAGACATTCATAAGACAGCCTTCAGGTGCCTAGGGGCAATCGGCCTATATGAATGGGTCGTCATGACATTTGGTTTGAAGAATGCTGGAGCTACGTATCAGAGGGCTATGAATTACATTTTTCATGATCTTATTGGCTCTCTGATTGAAGTTTATATAGACGATGTCGTCGTAAAGTCAAGAGAACATGATATGCACTTGGCCGACTTACGCAAGGTATTAGAAAGGGCAAGGAAATATGGTCTGAAGTTGAACCCTAACAAATGTGGCTTCGGCGTATCGGCCGGTCAGTTTTTGGGTTTCTTGGTCCATGAAAGGGGGATCGAAATCACACAGAAGAACATCGATGCCATCAAGAAAATCAAGCCTCCAGAAAACAAGACCAAGTTACAGTCTCTGCTTGGCAAGATCAACTTCGTCCGGCGTTTTATATCAAATTTGTCGGGCCGTATAGAGCCATTCACTCCACTGTTGAAAATAAAGGACGACGAAGAGTTCATATGGGGTGATAAGCAACAGAAAGCGCTAGACGATATCAAAGAGTATTTAACTTCTCCGCCGGTCTTAATGCCTCCACAAAAAGGAGTTCCGTTCAAGTTGTACTTGTCAGCCGATGAGAAATCCATCGGCTCAGTCCTGGTTCAAGATGTTAACGGCAAGGAAAGAGCTATTTTTTATCTCAGCAGGAGAATGTTAGACGCTGAGACAAGGTACACACCGGTGGAGAAATTATGCCTTTGTTTATATTTTTCATGTACTAAATTGAGGCATTACCTGCTTTCCAACGAGTGCATAGTGGTGAGCAAGGCCGATGTGATGAAATACATGCTATCGGCCCCTGTGTTGAAAGGACGAGTCGGGAAGTGGATCTTTGCTTTAACAGAGTTTGATCTTCGATATGAATCGGCCAAAGCGATCAAAGGACAAGCCCTGGCCGATTTCATCGTTCAACATAGAGACAACTCGATTGCATATGCAGACATTGTGCCGTGGACGTTATATTTCGATGGATCCGTCTGCAGACACGGTTGCGGTATCGGCCTAGTCATCATATCCCCTCGGGGGGCAAGTTTTGAGTTCGCTTTCACTATCAAACCTTATTATACCAACAATCAAGCAGAATATGAAGCGGTGCTTAAAGGCTTGCAGTTGTTAGAAGAAGTCGAGGCCGATGCCGTGGAAATCATTGGTGATTCACAGCTAGTAATTAGTCAACTTTCTGGGGAGTATGAGTGCAGAGACGATATTCTCAAAGTCTATAATGAGGAGTGCAAAGAGTTATTACACGGTTTCCGGATCGTAACAATGAGGCACATACCTAGGAAGCAGAATTTCGAAGCCAATGATTTAGCTCAGGGGGCATCGGGATACAGGCCGATGGCTAAAGACGTTCCAGTTCAGATTGCTCTCGTGCACGCCGATGAATGGAGGTCTGATATCATTGAGTATTTGAGAAACCCTTCCCAATCGGCGTCACGCAGAATGAAATATAAAGTTTTACACTATGTCTTATTGGACGATAATCTATATTATCGGACGGTTGATGGTGTCCTACTCAAATGCCTAGGTCCTGAGGAGGCTAAGGCTGTTATGGGCGAAGTACATGAAGGGATTTGTGGCACCCATCAATCGGCCCATAAAATGAAATGGCTGGTGAAGCGCGTCGGATATTTTTGGCCAACCATGCTAGAAGATTGCTTCAAGTATTATAAAGGATGTCGGGATTGTCAGAAATTTGGAGCAATTCAGAGAGCACCGGCATCGGTTATGCATCCAATCATAAAGCCGTGGCCGTTTCGAGGATGGGGAATAGATATGATCAGCCAGATTAACCCGCCATCAAGTAAGGGACACAAGTATATATTAGTGGCTACAGACTACTTCACAAAGTGGGTTGAGGCCGTTCCTATCAAGAAGGTTGATTCCAAAGACGCTATTCAGTTCGTCAAAGAGCATATCATATATCGGTTTGGGTTACCTCAGACAATAACTACAGATCAGGGATCAATCTTTGTGTCCGACGAGTTCGTCCAATTTGCTGACAGCATGGGCATTAGATTACTCAACTCTTCCCCTTATTACGCGCAGGCTAATGGGCAGGCAGAGGCTTCCAACAAGACTTTAATCAAATTAATCAAGAGGAAAATTGACGAACAACCGAGGCAATGGCATACAACGCTGGCCGATTCCCTTTGGGCGTATCGGATGGCTTGCCATGGTGCAATCCAAGTGCCTCCCTATCAGCTGGTCTACGGGCATGAAGCTGTACTGCCGTGGGAAACCGCCATCGGCTCAAGAAGGATTGCTGTGCAAGACGACTTGACGGCCGATGAGTACCATAATCTTATGGTTGATGAATTGGACGATTTGGCACATGTTCGATTACGGGCCTTGGAGAAAATCAAGCGTGATAAAGATAGAGTGGCCCGTCATTATAATAAAAAGGTCGTTGCCAAATCGTTTGAGGAAGGAGACCTTGTGTGGAAATTAATAATGCCGATTGGCTCCAGAGATAATAAATTCGGCAAATGGTCACCTAATTGGGAAGGCCCCTTTCTAATTCATCGATGTGTTCCTCACAATGCCTATCTGCTTAAGGGATTAGATGGCGAGATTTATGGACGAGCTCTCAATGGCAAATATTTGAAACAATATTATCCCAGTATCTGGATTGACTCATGATCGGCCCTCTAGCCGATTTATGATCACAGCCGATGTACCCAAGCATCGTCTTTAGATGGCCGATAAATACTATGGCCCTTAGTTCAAATTTCAAAATATGAGCCCTCATCTTCCAAAATTTGGGGGGCATATATATATACAGAACTTTCAAGGAATTTTCAGAATTTTCAAGGAATTTTCAATTTTCAAGGATTTTTCAAAATTTGGCGATTGACTTCGGCGATTGACTTCGGCTTTCTGGCCGATGAGATTGTTTATACAGGAATTCTCAAGGATTGTTCAGTTTGGCGATTGACTTCGGCTCTCTGGCTGATGAGATTGTTTATAATGGGATTGTTCATGTTAAAGATATGTATGTCTGGAATTTTCAAAACAAATTCGGCTGCACGACCGATAAGGTGTGAGAGGATTTCAGAATCAATAAATTAGGCTGGAGTTCAAAACAAATTCGGCTGCATGGCCGATAAGGTGTATGGTTATACATTATAGAAATGGCATATGCTACATCACCCTATGAAGTCTGCAATAGCGGCAATGGCTTTACGACGAATCTGTTCAACATCTTCGATAGCCTGGGCATCATCGGCCATCGTCCCTGGGATTGGTTTCAGTGTTTTGCTTAGGGTAGCGAGGTACTTGGCCGATGCCTTGAGCTTTGCCGTTTGATCTTCTATGACCTTGGGTGATGCGGCTATTCCGGCTTCGACTTCCTGGATTTCTTGGCGTGTAGCGGCCAGCTTCGATTCCAGCTCTGCCTCGAGGCGACGGAGTTCTTCAAGCCTATTTTTCAGCACAATCGGCTCCACCGCTAGCTCGTCCAGCCTGGTCTTATCGGCGTTCACTTGAGCTTTGCTAGCGGACAGGGCCGATTCCAGTTGTTCGCGCTGTCGTCGCTCTGCAAGTCTTTCCTTTGCTCTAAAAAGCTTGAATCGGTATTGTTCCAGGAAGATGGCCGGTGTAAGGATTTCCATCAGGTCTTCGGGCAGTTCGTCTTGGATTTCTTGTACCCTGACTCTGATGGAGGAGCAGTCTTCTACCAAACACTCCAGCGAGGCTTCTAGCCGATTCCCAATATCGGTCAGCCGATTCTTCAGATCATCAGAGATTGGTGCTTTGGCTGTGCTGGGCAGCTCCTTGTCCTCATCATCGAGAAATTGGCCGATATCGAAGGAGAACATATCGGCTAGGTTCTGCAAATGTCAACATGGGTTGAGGTTAGCATTGTTAATCAGGAATTGGCAGAAAGGGGATCAGGGTAATCATGGTTACCTGTGTTGGAGTATTGGTGGTGCTTGCATCGGCCTCCCTTTGCTTTGACGACACAGTAGGCGAGGGGGTTGGCCGATGTGGTGAGCGTGATGGAGCCCTAGGCTGAAAAGCAGGAAATTGGTGAATAGGGTTATGTGATTGGAGAAATAATGCAAAAAATCAACTCTTACCGAGACAGTCGGAGAGGGTGGTGGAGAAGGAGAAGGGGTTCTCAATCGTGCCTTGGCTCGTTCGCGTCGTTGTAAAGTTGTTTTCTTGGATCTTGGCAAAGGGGCCGATTGAGTTCTCTCCTTCAATACAGACGACACCGCAGCCTGAAAAGGATAGGAAGTTAAAGTGTGACAGCGCAATAAGATTATGCAAATACAAAGAAGAGAGTATATTGACCTTGCGAACTGCGTGCCTAGTCCTTCTTGGTTGTGGGGCATCATCTTGGTCATCGGCCGGTGGGATCTCAGCAGTTTCGGCCGATGGCTTTTGGGTGGTTTCGACCGATGGGTTTTCTTCTTCGTGTGCATCGGCCGCTGCTGCATCGATTTCCTCCTCCATCACTTGTTCTTCGAGAAATTCTTCCAAGGAGGGGTCTAGCTCTTCGGCTTCGGCCTGGTCATCTGTTTTGGCCTTCTTGCTGGCTTTCTGCGATTTGTCTTTGGCCGGCGCCTTCCTCTTGGGGTTTTCTTTGAGCATCGGACCTTGGAGAAGTGATGCCACTTTTGGGGCAGTAAGGCCGATGATAGACTCCAAAATGGTTGACCCCGATGGAGCTACGGCTTGAGCGTAGAAGATCTTCCGTCCACTGTTGCTCACAGATGGAATCGGCTCATCCGGGACTTGAGGGCTGATGCCTTGGATAAGTTCTGTCACATAGAACCTGGCCGATTGATGAAAGATGTGAGCGGCCCACTCTTGCCACCAAGTTTGGAAGTTAATGTGCACAAAGGCACTCAGATGCAGCCGATCGCAGTCACCAAGATTGGAGAGCTCGATTTCCATCGCTTTATTCATAATCAGGGCCGATGGGACTGTGCCTCTGCTCTCTAGGAGCTTATGGAGATGCAAACTAATGGGAAGCTGTCCGAGCCCGCATTGTCTAGCAGCTGTCATTGGGGTGTAAAACTCATAGGACAAGCTGGTGCTCCTTCCCTAAAAGACGCCTACTGGGAGCAGGCATGGAGTGAGGCCGATCATGAACAATTCCCTTGATTCCATGTCATCATTTATTAAGCTCAGTTGCAGATCATCTGGAAGCTCGAAGTCTCGATCCGATGTATAGACAAACATATCCATCCTGGCTGATGGAGGGCCGGTGAAGAAGCGGATGAACCATGTAGCCATGTCATCGGCCGATTGATCTGCGCCAGGGTAGATGGAGGCTGCTTCCCCGTAGGACATGCATCTTCTGTTCCTGGGGTCTTCGTGATCGGCATATTTTGATGGAAAGCGAGAATCTGATAGAGGTGGCCGATCAACCATGGTGTTGGTGTATATGGTTAGCCAGAGTTGAACGAACCACCATGGTCCTCCATGAGCCACAGTCTGTTTCAGCATCAGGTCTTGTGTGGAAACATGGAGTAGCCGATATACAGCTCCTAGAAGGTATCGGCCCAAGGGGATTTGTCTCTTGTCGACCAAAGCTTGAGCCAAGTGTTGACAGTTCGTAGTGGGGCCGCAGGTCAATCCGCAGAAGACAAATCTCTCCAACCACAGTGTCAGGAAAGCTACGTGTTCTCGCTCTGAGACCGATCCCTGTTCCATGTGTTCAGAGATATATCCGGACCAGCCTCCGATTTTCTTGGTCTTCAACTTGTGGCTGCTGTTTGCCAGGAGGCTGAAGGGGTTGATCTCGGAGCTGATATCCAATCCTGTGAGTACCTTGATATCTATAAGGGTTGGGGTCATCGGACCTTGCTTGAACATAAAGGCGTTCAAGGTACTTGACCAGAAGTAGCTGGCAGCTGACATTAATGGTTCATTCTTTTTGGTATCGGACAGGGACAGAGTTATGCATTGGCCGATTCCAATCTCGTCCCAGTGGACTTGTTTGACGGCAGCGATCCTTTTGTGCCAGGTCCTATACCCGTTTAGCTTTGATGGCCATGATCTGAAGGTGTGCTTCCACGCCGAGACAGTGGGTTTGGCTTGCCTGAAAGGGATTCTGTCTGTTTCGGCGTTGATGAGCCAGGTTGGGTCGCAGTCGCCCATGGGGCCTAAGAGGAAGCGATGGGACTTATCGTCGGTGGGAATCAGGATTTGGTTTTTGAAGACCTAAAACGTGAGAACGACAATGAGAATATAAGGCCTGAGGGGGGGCAGAAAGTAAAGACCTAATTTGGAGAAATCGGCGGAAAAGGTAATAATGCGGGCTTTGGAGGAATTGACTTACCGCAGGGATCTCGGAGGCGTAGAACGGGGCGGAGGCCATCGTTGTTGGAGGGGTCGCTGTGAAGGGGGTCGATGTTGACGGGACGCCGAGGGATCGCCGGAATTGAAGAACACGAGGGGTTTGTCGAATCGGCGGCGAAAGGGGTTCGAATCTGGATCTGTGTGGTTTCAGGTTAGACCTAGCAAAAAGTCGATGAGTTCCCTGGGGCTAATTCCGCCACATTATATAATGAAGCGGAATTGGGGGGCATGTGTTAACGACGGATTTTGGTAATCGACTTTGAAAGGAAAGAGGAAACCGAAGCAGAGAGGAAGGATTGAGTTGGAGTCGGACCAGGCTTCGTATCGGACCCGATAACTGTATCGGACTTGGGGAGTGTTGCTATAAAGGGCATATCGGCCGATACGGATTTGGTTTGGTCATGGGCCGATACGGGTTGTGAGTTGACAGTGTCAACGTGGATTTGGTCTGGGCTCGAAGTAAGCTTCAAGGAAGTTGCCAAATAGAGATAAAGCTTGGTTTTAGGCAATTGATCGTGAAGTAATCTTAAGATCTCTTTATGGTTGATGTGTTTATACTGGCCGATTGGCTCGTATAAGGTTGCACTGGAGTACTAGCTGGTGTAGTTATCTTCGTCATCTTATCGGCCGGTATTATTAGTTGAAGTCTACATATCAATGAAGGCCGATAAGATTAGATTCATATCTTACCTATTTTCTAAGTGAGCCGATATAGCTTTGCCCTATCGGCTGGGCTATGACAATGTGTCATCGGTCTGCTGACCGATCGGCCATTGTTTTCTGACTTGGTTCACTTGTTTCTTGTTGATTACAGATCAAATCAACTGGCACGCTCTACTTACGACTAGGCAAGCCATTTGGACCTGCACTGGAGCTAAGCAGATCTCCCAGGCCGCCGTGGTAACGCGGAACCCGTTTGGTTGCTGGACGGGTCGAAATTCTGCGCCAACACATGCATGCCGGCACGGCAATGGGGTGCCAACTATTGTGGCTGCTACCTGCCACCAAGAAGAAATACGCGGGGAAATGGGGTAGGGAAGGAAGGAGAGAGAGGAGATGGCATGTGTGCCTCATTATTTTTTAATTTATGTGATGACTGAACTACCACGTTAGCAAAAACTACCATAAATAGTGTCGAGTGAGTTATTTTGCATCGGTTTAAATAGTTGGAGGAGTCGTTATACCCTGTTTTGCGGTTGATGGGTTGAGGGATACTAATTGGACTATATATGAGGGACTCAAATTGGACTTTTTCAATGAATTACATGCGTGGTGCAGTGCAGTCAGTTCAGCCCAGTATTGGAAGCCACCAATGAGAACAGAAAAAAGCCCACAGCCACTGTTCTATTTTGTACTCGCACAGTATTGGACTGCCTGAAATTAGCAGGCCTACGGTATGCATACCATTATTTGTGCGAAATGTCAATTTCATACTACTCTGCCAATAGGATTGAAAATGAAATTGATTTTTGATTTTTTTTTAAAAAATATAAACCGTAGACAGTAGACACCATTACATTTTGATAGTTTTCTTCCGATATATGCAAATGTCCCTACATTTCCTCTCATTCTCAGATCCTCGAAATAAAATGTTGTATTTGTACCACAGTGATGATTGCTTGATTTACAATATACTACTATATGGTTATTTAGCTCCTTTTCGAGGTCGATGACTACTCCTATGTTTAAGAAAACTAGTAATTGTGCACATGCAAAGCATGTTTTGACAATATATATTTATGATAGTACAAAAGTAGAACAATCAACGTGACATTTCTGTAGCGCACTCTGCATGAATTTTTAGTTTAAAAACAAAGTTTCATAGACCAGGCTAAGATGTCAATTTGGATGGTGATCCTATAGAGATCATTTCTTGTGAATCACTACTTTCTAATTAAACAAAGGTAAAATAATATACAATATAGCCAAGAACAATTTATACATTATGATGTCGCTACTTTCTATAAGCAAACAATTATGATCTAACCCTGATTGATCATCGATCATCAGCTAGAAGTGAAACTATGAGTAAAGAGAATAAGCTTCGAGCATTACTTTTCTTCTAGAAGAATAACAAATGGCCATATTTTTCTCAGAACCCCTCCTTGCATTTTCCTGGACGTACGTGCCGTCTATGAGTTAAAATATGATCCATATTGTTCCAACTCCTGATCCAAGCCTCCAGCCTGCACATGATTCTTAGTGAACATGCATGTAAGGCAGAAAATTAGGGATGGCCATAGGATTCACTTCAGATGCTAAAAATTTGAGAACAGTTGCTTACCACTTCACACACAGATACACATGCACACTTTATGTTAACAGAAATGCATGTAATGTATGCTAGAGCACAAAGGATTTTAATCAAAGAAAGAGATGGGTAGGCCACTTCTGATCTCCCCCTGAGTTTAGAAAGGAAGAACTGTGTTATTCAGCACCAAACATAGCCAATGATATGCAATTATGAAAAATGTGCAGAGATATACAAAGCAAAGATGAAGAGATTTTTCAAAAATTGAAGAGAATAAAGGATAACAGGTACATGTTCATCTGGAAAGCAAGGTCGGAAAACAAATGCAAATTCTTCAATTGGTTTCTTGCTCAAAGGAACATACAGGAAACGGCACGCCGTCTCCTGATGGATTGCACTTTTGCTCGACAAGTTTGGGCACTTGTCTGGCATAGGCTGGGACTGCATCTTCCGGCCGCCACGTCGTTTGACGATGATATTTTGAGCTGGTGGGTGACTTGCGGGGACAGAACTTGTCAAGGAGCACAGGAAGCTTTTTGATAGAATTGTTACCTACACAACTTGGTGCATCTGGCTGCAGAGAAATGAAAGAACCTTCAATGGTCGCTATGCCATGGTTGCAGAGGTGATGGTTAACATCATGGGGATATGCAAAGCCAGGGAGGAGGCGTTAACTTCAGTTTAAATCAGATGATTGCACGACATTTGCTTTTATTGGTGGCAAACCATTTCCTAAAAATTATGTAATCTTTGCTTGATACAGACCTATTGCCCTGTTGGTGTAAACTGCCTTCTTCTATCAATGAAATGGCAGAGCTCTTGCCCGTTCTAATAGATCTTTATCTCTTAGGACATGCTAGGCATGTCAAGTTTTCTCTGTTTTGTTTTTTCTTTTAATCTAACCACTTATGGGCTCTACTACAGTTTTCCCGCTGCTTTTAATATATAGACCCCCTAAGGGGTTTAAAATAAGAATTGAAGATAACGAGAAAAAAGCTATTGTAGAATAAGTGTGCTAAGGCTGTGTTTAGATGCAAAATTTTTTTTGCAAAAACATCACATCAGATATACGGATACATATTTGAAGTATTAAACGTCAACTAATAACAAAACAAATTACAGATTCCGATTGTAAACTGCGAGACGAATCTTTTGAGCCTAATTAAGCCATCATTAGCACATGTGGATTACTGCAGCACTTATGGCTAATCATGACGTAATTAGGCTCAAAAGATTCATCTCGCAATTTACAGTCGAACTGTGCAATTAGTTTTTTTTCGTCCACATTTGATGCTCCATACATATGTCCAAACATTTGATGTGACGGAAAAGTTGGAAGTTTGAAAAAAAATTTTGGGAACTAAACAAGGCCTAAGACTCAATCCAAGCATGATTGAGGGGACATAAAAAAAAACCTCGAAGAGATAAATCAATTTGAGCTAGGTAAAACATTGACTAAACAAGCATTTTGTTAAACATAGCTTGGGAAGAGGGAGCATCTATTAGGGTAAAGTGGATGGGCTCAGATTAGCACAGAAGGTAAAGTGCAGAATGCAAACCAATTTCAAACGAAAACATGTAAGGTCTAACTAACAGGTGATAGTTAGGTGTTAAAGCATCTATGAAGCTATTTTAATTCACATAATTAATAAGAAAATTTTAATCTCTCTCAAAATTATTCCAACATAATTCTTTCAAAACCCCAACCAGATGGTTCTGATAATTGCAACAATGTTACACACAATTTAGTTGATTTAAATTGCACACGATGAACTTGTATCAATGAAACCAGAACTGCAATCATATATTTTAACTCTGCTCTCTGCATATAATGAATAAAAAGATATACTTCCAGTAAATGAAATTGATAAGGTAAGCCCTTCTATTTTGATGGTGGTTCCTGGTCCTTTTATATCATCTTACCCAAATTGAAAGATGTACCAAATTCTGAAGGTGTGTTGATCCACTTCGGTAGCTCCCTCATCTTGTCTAAAATAAGCAGAAAAACACTGGGCAACAGGGAATTTTTTTAGAAATATTATTATTTTAACAAAAAATCACAAAAATAGTTGGCATCCGGATAAATCCGCAAAACTAAGGGCCGCAGTTCGACAGGGCCCTATCGAACGGCCGAGGAGCGAGTAGGCAGGCAGATCGAACGGCCGCTGTTCGACTGGGGCCTGCCGAACAGCGGCAGTTTGACAGGTCCCAGTACGGGGCTGATCGAATGCCGACTGTTTGATAGGCCAAGGAACACGCCAAAATAAGTATTTTTTAATATTTGGTTAACAATTTTTTAACTTGTTAATTTTCTTCGGTGAAAAATACATTGCATTTATAATTTATTTATTTGAAAAATACATTGTATTTCTAATTGATTAATTTATGTAGTTACATATTCTTTATTGTTTTCATTGGCATTGTTGGTTTCATGTCTTTGCCGTAATTCTTTGCCCATTGTAAGACAACACCGATGACGTCGCCCTAGGCATGGCGGAGAAAGAATGCAAGGAGGAGAAAGACATTGCAGCGGTAGTAGAAACCAACTTTATCGATGAAAAAGAAAATTAACCATTGTTTTTGATTCGTGATGCACAGTCCAATAGAGCCTATTCGTGACGCATACACCAACATAAAAGAGTTAAGAAGTTGCATAGATGAGCTATAAGAAATTGCCGGTCGCGATGAATCGGGCTTGAGCTAGTCTACGGACCCCTTCTACATCGTTCAACGCGTACTGCAACTTCATGTTCCTTCATTCGCATATATTCTGTTTGCATTTCAGCTTTAGTTACTCTTCCGCTATCGTACGTCGGGTTAACCATGTCAATCCACAAAGTGAATCTGCACATCCTTGGATTGTCCTAAGGAATAAATCTAATTAGTGAATGGGATAGGTATATTATTGAAACGCGACCAAAAATAAAAATAAGTAATTAAGTATGTGACATACAACGAAGTCGTTGTCTATGTTGGGACAAACAAAATATCGTCTTTCAAATGTCTCTTGTGAAAAGGATGTAGCCACCTAACAGCGATCTCTACAACTGTATTTTGGACGCTCAGACCATTCAGGTAGACCTAATGGATTGTTTCTCCAATGTAAGCTAGCATACTGTGCCCGACGCTCATACTTCATCCACACTTAAATGAATTGTGTGGTTGTCTCAGGTTGTGATATCCTTGCATCGATGAAAGTTACTCTCATCGTATCGATCCACTTTACGAAGCCACATTTCCTTACGTCTTCCTGTTCGCACAAATTCATTACGACCGATGACATATGTAAGTATATGAAAGTAGTGATTGGTGGGAGTGAGAACTTAATGGTACTTACGATGAAATCGTCGTCGACAATGTTAGGACACACAAAGCATCTTTGTCCTATAGTTTGTTGTCTTACGGACCTTATCACCTAGCAACGGTCTCCACAACCACACTCTGGACGCTCCCACCATGTCCCAAGGGATTTACCTGTCATTCTAAAGATTCTGCAACAATTCATCGTTTGTGCTCATCCTTTCTTCTTAGCTAGTCCGATATTGTTTCACTGCGTGGATACGGGCGTGTTCCGTCATGTTATGGATTCGCCATATCTACCCACTCAACAAAGTCACACAAACTATGATAAATCTGCAAAAGATTGTATGATTCTCCACAAACAGTTAGCGATGTATGTATTCAGTATAGGTAACTGAATAGATACAAATGATTCTTACCTAATAAATTTTTGGGCATTGGAAGAACCTTCTACCACGGATTTCTGAAGTAAGAGATGTTACAAGTAAACATCGATCATCGCAAGCACACAACGAACGGTCGCACCACGGTGGAAATAGACCAGCAAAAGGATCCCTTCACCAGTCAAGATGCTCGCAAAATGGAGCTTCCATTCTCTCAAGATCGATGTCAAGTAGGACCGAAAGAACTTGCGGAATTGTTTTGTGAAGGTCCTCTATACATAGTGACATAGCAACTGGAGCCACAGTACGCGTGAAAACTCGATTGTTACCACGATAGTGTTTTCTGTGAATAGATATGATGAGCACGAGCAACCATGCTGTGCCGAAAGGTGATCGCGACTACTCGAGCTCGCACAGTGTCCATGTCATAACTTATCCCATAGTAAAGGTGATTGTGACAAATGAGCACTGTATTGTCGGTGTGTCAGTTGTTAGGACAACGAAATGACATAGGCGCCGAAAAAATAAAAGAAGTCATAGAAACACAGCTTATCGAATAAGTGTACCTCATGACACAATTCAAAAAATAATGTGACATAACTAGTAGGTGGAAAAAATAATAGTTCAGAATACAGCTCAAATAAAAATGTCAATCACGATTTCCCCTCGCACACTTGCTCGGCCCCCCTTCTTTCGTTGCCTTATCTGTTCAGTGGGATAAGTCAAATTATCTGGTGGGTGGCTATGTCGCGTCGGCTGCTGTGGAGTGTCATCCTTTGGTTGCACGGACTCCCTCTCCTGTGTTGGTTGTGTGACTGGAGGAGCAGCACATCAGTAGTCTAGCCCAGCTTGTGTATCGGGTGCTTCTGTCGTGAAAAAATCATTCACAAATTGTGTTTGAGGGGAGACAACAGGTACTGTAGAATGTGCCTGGGCAAAACCGTAGTCCTCATTTGTTGTAAAAAAAAGAGAGAAACCCAAACTAAGGTAGTTAGTAACGATGCATAAAAATAGAGAGAACGCTAAGTAAATTTTTAACATTACTTACGAGAGTCCCTTCCGGGAGTACTTGCACATGATGAAATGGGCACATAAGAAAAACATAGAACAAGACAAAACAAAATAATTGAATATAACAATTCTCATGTATACTTACTTGTGGAGACTAGCAGACAAAGGGTGACTATCTCTAGGAGGAAAGTCTTAGTACATGCCGAGTTGTCTAAGTACCCTCTAGACGTTGTATGGCTCGACATGCACGTCCAGCACGAGGTGAAAAGTAGTCCTCCATAGTTCCACATCTCGCGTGCAAAGCTGCGCGAGACCATGGGGTGCATGCTCAATGACATCGTGATGCTGAAGCATCTAGGCCCCCGTTGTTAATTTTGGTAATTAATGACAAGCACTAATTGTGGACTAACCGTTGTCTTTGAGCTATATATTTTAAGTTAGATTCACATCATGTGTGCGCATGGATGATTATCGATGGATTAAAATTGACGGCGCAAAGCAAAAAGAAGAGAAGACGGTAAACTAGTGTTTTCATTTTAAATTGATCAAGGCGTTGGGCGATCAAAATTGTGCTAGTTTATTTATAGCTTTGCCGTACTATTAAGAGGGGTAATGACCTAGCAAAGAGATGATTTTAATTGCCACATTAGGTCATTATGCATTTAGACTTGTGCTCACATTTCTTCATACACACTTTTGTATTCACTGTCTCGGCCTGACCAGGGGCGATCAGACCGGCCATATAGTGGCGGTCTGACCGGAGTGCCCCGGCCGGTCTGACCAGCACCAAGCGGGCGGTCTGACCGGTACATAAGGCTGGTCTGACCGGCGGCACTTTTACGGTCAGACCGGCCCCCTGGAGGACAGGATGGTGCTGCTCGGGGTGGCCGATCCAGAGCCGCCAGAGCCGTTTTCGGTCAGACTGAGCCGATGGCGGTCTGACCGAGCCACAGGAGGTCTGACCGGCAGTTTGGCCTCTGGTCTGACCGGCCATGTGGTCCCAGTGCATTTAATGCAGTCCAACGGCTAGTTTTCCAGCCGTTGCGAAGTAGTCCGGTCTGACCGGTCAAACAATGACGGTCTGACCGGCAGTACACAGAGTTGGTGGATTTCGTCCCCAACGGCTAGTTTTGGTGGGTGGGAGTATAAATACTCCCCCACCAGCAGCAAGGGGACTCTCTTGGCACCCAATTCAATTGCATACACCCCTTGGACCTCTCTCACACACACTTGAGCTTAGTGTTCATCCATTGTAGTGATTGAGGTTGTTCTAGCAAAGAGTCAAGTGCATTTGCTTCCCTTGTAGAGCTAGTGTGGCACTTGATCATTTCCGAGCCGCGTCATTGCTTGTTACTCTTGGAGGTTGCCGCCTCCTAGACGACTTGTGGAGGAGTTGTCTGGTGACCTCTCCGAGAAGATTGTGGAGGAGGCCCGGTGCCGGTTTGTGAGTGGTTTGGAGTTCACCACCTTCGGAGTGAAGGAAGAACTACCCCGAGTGATCGAGGCTTGGGTAGTCCTCTCCGTGGGCCGGCTCCCGCCTTGCCCACCCCTTGACGAAGGGGGCGTGCGGTGGCTTCGTGGTTGAGCGGTGGAGTTGGGCTCGCCTCAACGGGGAGTAGGAAACCGGCAAGTTTCCGAATCTCGGTGAAAAATCTCTTGTCTCTTTGTCTCATTTGATTGTCGCATTTACTTTTGTGAAATTTACATTCCTAGAGACATACTTGAGATCATATCACCCTAGGATTGCTAAACTTTGACATAGGAGTGTGATTTACTTTTCTAGAGATACAATTGAGCCACTATCACCCTAGGTTTGCAAAACATAACTTAGTTGCTTAGTTAGACTTGACCCTCACCAAGCCTAGCAACTTAGGTTAGTTTTGATTAGGTGTCATTTAGTTTTTAAATCGCCTATTCACCCCCCCTCTAGTCGACATCTCGGTCTTACAAATGGTATCAGAGCTTGGTCTCTCTTGATTGGGCTTCACCGCCTAGAGAGAAGATGTCAAACGAGGTGAACCATGTAGGGAAGGCTCCCATGTTTAATGGCACAAACTACTCCACTTGGAAAATTAAAATGTCTACTCACCTCAAAGCTATGAGTTTTCATATTTGGAGTATTGTGGATATAGGCTTTGCTATTACCGGCACGCCCTTGACGGAGATTGATCACCGCAACCTCCAACTCAATGCCCAAGCCATGAATGCTTTGTTCAACTCTTTGAGCTAAGAGGAGTTCGATAGAGTGAGCAACCTTGAGACCGCATATGAGATTTGGAACAAGTTGGCGGAGATCCATGAGGGCACATGCGAGTACATGGATGCCAAGCTTCATTTCCTCAAGATCCAATATGAGACATTCTCCATGTTGCCTCATGAGAGTGTGAATGACATGTATGGGAGGCTCAATGTCATTGTGAATGATCTCAAGGGGCTTGGGGCAAACTACACCGATCTTGAGGTTGCCCAAAAGATGCTTAGGGCTCTACCGGAGAAGTATGAGACCCTTGTCACCATGCTCATCAACTCCGACATGTTAAGGATGACACCCGCAAGCCTCTTGGGAAAGATCAACACCAATGACATGTACAAGTTGAAGAAGAAGGAGATGGAGGAAGCCTCACCATCCAAGAAGTGCATTGCTCTCCAAGCCGAAGTTGAAGACAAGGGAAAAGGCAAGGTGAATAAAGCAAATGAAGACTTGGAGGAAGAGATTGCCCTTTTTGCTAGAAGATTCAATGATCTCTTGGGAAGAAGAAAGGAGAGAGGAAGGGGCTCCAACTCAAATAGGAGAAGAAATAGAAGACCCAACAAGACTCTCTCCAACTTGAGGTGCTTTGAGTGTGGTGAGAAGGGACACTTTGCTTCCAAGTGCCCTTCCAAGGATGATGATGGAGACAAGTCATCCAAGAAAAAGAGTGGAGGCCACAAGCTCATGAAGAAGCTCAAGAAAGAAGGAAAGAAGATTGAGGCCTTCATCGGGAAATGGGACTCAAATGGTGTGTCCACAAGGATCCCATGGTGGGACGATCGTCGTTGTCTTCAACACCAGACTTGTATATCTCGTTGTCACCATAGCTTGCGTACGACTCCAGCTGTGGCCTCCCAATGTCAAAGCACTTGTGTGCCCATAACATTAGAAGCAAAGGGCATCTCGTAAGAGAACTTTGCTTACTGTTCCTGGTGCAAGCATCACAAAGTCTGGCATAGGTCACTGCAAGTAGCATAAACCACCAACTATACTGTGGAATCTCCTTAACAGGTAACTCGACGATCTTCTCCGCGAAGTGGATGTAGTGCCTGTCCATGAAGTCAGCGTGAGTCCCTGTGAACATCACCCATCCAAACAACCACAGTAGGTACGTGACTAAGTGTCGATGCATGACCCAGTCCTTCTGATCATCAGAGAAAACATCCTGATGAAACTGTTGCAACCAAGTCTTTGTAGGACTGAGCCCATCTGTGAGATCCTGAAGCGGAACAGCTAACACCCCACCAAAACTGGCCCAAAGATCACCCACCCATCCAGCATGGACCAGTGTTGGGCCAATTGCTGCGCCTGCTATCGGCAGACCCAACAAAAGAGAAACATCCTGCAGAGTGGGCACCATCTCTCCAACTGTCAGGTGAAAAGTGTGTGTCTCGGGCCTCGATCTATTCACCAAAACACTTAGAAGGGCCGCATCAATGTTGAAACGTGGTGACCTTCCACGTGAAGGCTCTACCAATCGTGCAAAGGTCAATAATCTAGTGGCTCTCAACCTACAACATGTCAAATTGAAATAATTAGTAAAGGGAAAATTTTAAATGACAGTGCTCATAAAAATGTATTTTCATTTACATTGGAACCCATCACGGATTGATACGCCAATATTGATCCGGTCATAGCATTTTCAACACATTGCGGAAAGGCCCTCGACTAAGTCGTCGTGATTGATGCTGCTTATCGATCACCTCGTCGATCAACTGTATGTCATCATTGTCAACCATATCTACAAATTGAAAGACGTATTAGTATTATGAACATAACAGCAACAAAAAATAAAATATATGATAAATTGACATTGCAGAAATATTACAATGCAAAAGTATAATATGACAAGTACAATACTGATCAATTGAAATACTAAAATTCCAGTACAGATTAATTGAAATATTAGAAGCCCAGTACAGATAAATTCAAATATTACAAGCCCAGTATAGATAAATTCAAATATTACAAGCCTAGTATAGATAAATTTAAAAATTACAAGTCCATTAGAGATAAATTCGAATATTACAAGTACAATACTGATAAATTCGAACTAAGGATTCTTTTTCTTCTTCGACTTCCGCATTGGAACGCGACGAATATCAACACCTTTGGTGTCTTTGCCTACATTGTACATGCTGCAATCTTTACGGGCATGGTCCCCGCCGCATAGAATGCATGATTTCTGACGACGAGAACGGTCGTTCGTTTCTGCTTCATCCATGTGGTTCTTGATTCTACGTGTCTTGCGATGACCCTTAGTATCAACTAGTAAATTTGAGTCAGGCACCCAATTGGCTTCCCCTGGAGGCGGACGAGTGAAATCGCATACAGCACGCCAACCACGCAATTCACCACGCCAAGTTGCCTCCCATGCTTCCTTAGTAAAGTATGGAGAAACGAATATGTTTGCATCAACACCTCCTTTTGCGGAAGCGGCAAGGATATGAGAACACGGCAGGTATCGAAGAAAAGGCTTGTTGTAGTTGCATTTGCAAGCATGATACTCTGGCCATAACGTACATTCCAATGTGATGTCAGTACTCCCAATGCCAACTCTACTCTTGTAACGGAGTCATATCTCAAATAACAGCTCCCTATTCTCAGCAAGCCAGACTCTGTGCATTCCTCCCTTCTTACTTTTCTCGTCCATGTACTGTGTAATAGCTGGGCTATACCTAACATTAGGTTTGATAAGGTTAAGACTAGCCATAGCGTGCCTTTTACAAAGATACTTCTTTGTATCCCTTGTGATGCCCTCCAGGATAGCAACAAGTGATAGAGGATGTGTATTTTTCATCACCCAGTTATATACTTCAGCAAGATTTGTTGTCATTACACTATACCGTGAACCATTTGTATCGTATAACAATGACCATTTCTTCTTTGGCTCATGTTCTATCCACTCCATGAAGCACTTCATATCCTTCCCGCGCTTCCTACACCGAGTAACACTCGGTGATTCATTTGGAATGGGTTCCATGCCCTCCGACTCCTCTTGTCGAGCAACAATGGGCCTTTTTTGAACCTCTTGCATGTGAGTAGTAATCAGCCGATCCAGTTGTTCCCAGATAGCATCGAACTTTCTTTGTTGATTCTGCTTACACAACTTTTTGAACAAGTCCATTAACATCTTACTCCTGAATTGTCTGTAAAAATTTGCACCAAGATGTCGCATACACCATCTGCTATGCAAATCTGGCCATGGCACCTCCTCTGTGACATCTTCCTTTAGCTTCTGTATCGCCGATAGCAAATCGGCATGTCGGTCATGCAAAACGCACACATTTTGGTCTGTTTTAAACTACACACCTTTTAATGTGCCGCAAGAACGAAAGCCAGTTTGATGTGTTCTTGCTTTCAGCAAAAGCAAAAGCAACGGGGATGACATGGCTATCCGCGTCGACTCCGATCGCAGTTAAAATAGTTCCTCTATACTTGCTTGTCATGAAAGTACCATAAACACATAGCAACGGAATGCAATTTCTGAAGGCCTCTATCATGCACCCAAATGACCAAAAAGCACGACGAAGTACTTTTTCCCCAGTTTCATTCATCTCATCGAGAATAGCCATGTATGTGCCCGGATTTCTTGCTTGCATCACCTTCAATAGTAGGGGAAGGTTGTGGTAAGAATCCTCGTAACTTCCAAACCTCATCTCCAGTGTTTTCTGCTTTGCCCTTCAAGCCTTATCATACGATATCTAATAGCTGTACTCTTTCTCTACGTCATGCATTATTGTGAACGACGACAAAGAGGTTTTTTTTACAACCTTTGAATACACCATTTGTGCCACAAATGCAATCATCATGTTCCTGTGTACCAAAGGGGTATTGTTCAACAAACAGGTATGTTGCTCAACCCTTGAAGCTACCCATAAGTTGTCTTGTTGTGGCTCTTAACCATGCACTCTCCAAGGACATCCAGGCCTTGTGCACTTCACGTCATATGTTGTCCTATTTGAAATCTTCACCCTAAACCCCCGTCTCTGCAGAAAAGCCCACATCTTCACCGCATCTTGTAAGTGCCCTTTGTCATGAAACATTTGTCCAACTTGCACCAGCTTACAATCATACCGCTATTGGGCATCTAAACCATCGTTAACCCTCAGACGACTCATCGATATGGTCGTCCAATCATCAGGTACGTTGGTTTTCTTGTCCCACTATGTTGTATTTTGGCCTTCCATTACAAGCGCAATGTATTCCTCGTTTTCTAGTACCATATCTTCCACTGGCGTCTTATTCTCCTCCGCTGCATCAACAGCCAAAGGTGAGTCTGGCTCATTGTGATCTGATTCGTTGGCCAGACAATTACTATTCAGGCACAACAAACTCTACCGGTGCAATAACCTCTTTCGGTGCTTCGCCTTGACCACTCCTGCAAACATTAGCCTCTTCCATGGCCTCGATAGGAGTTTGTTCCACCTCCGTGCGGCTTGTCTCGCTGGTTTCAAAAACATCTATTTTCTTCTGCACCAGTATTGTCATACTATACCCTTTCTCTCTTACTTTAGCCACAATTTTTCTCCAACTCCCAGTAGATGCAAGCTCTACTACTCTCCACTGCCATCCATATTTACCCCTTACTGGCCACGTAGCTTTTATGATAAATTTTTCCAACAAGGGATCTACCCCGAACATATTATGCAGCCACCCTAACACGTCGTTCATAACTAGCTGCCCTGGTGCATTCAGGCTAATATCAACGGATACATATACATGATACTGAAAGAGTCAATTAGGCCTAGAGGGGGGGTGTAACATCCTGAAAATTTCGACTTTGGAATACGGAATTAAAAATTCAGAATAACCAAAAATCTTTTTCAAAATACATTCATGCCTGAACTAACTCAATTCGATCTGTCGTTTTTCGTGTACACGTGGGCTAATAGACGAACGTCTGAGGATACGTCGATATTTGATTTCAAATATTATTTATTCAAGGAGCTATGATTTGCATATGCCAATTATTTTCGAAAAACAAAAACCCTTGAGCATATTTACTTTATAAATAAAGCTATATATCTAAATGTATCACCATTTTGGATAAAACCCATTAAGGGATAGTTTATTAAAACAAATATTGTTCCACTAAAGAAATAGCTTTGATTATTTTCTATGCACCTTTATATAGAGTGATAAGCTTTTGGAAATTATTTGCAAAATAATGTCTATTGGTAAAGTATTTACTAGAAACCTTAATTGCGAAATATAAATTCCTAATAGGCTATTTTCAAGGATATGACCTCCTCAGACAAAGTCTAGTCCTCAGGCATAATTTTAGTTTGCTTGTTTATTGTTTATTTGTGTGTGTCTAGAATCTGTGCCAAAAGATCTCGACTAAATCCTTTTACCGAAAAGGTTGTCCTCTGTACAAATTCTATCTCAAACCCCCTTCAAATTTCCAAATTTCATATCCCAAAGAAAATATTCGAACATCCTATTTCTTTGGGCCACATTTCCCTCTGTTAACCCAACCCATTCCGCAAAACAAGTTCATTTCCACTCCCTCTACTATGGCCTTCTTGTTGCTGGGCTTTTTCTGGAAAAAGTCCATGTTACCTCCCCAAGCCCTTTTCATTCCTATTAGGTTGGAAAAGAGAAAAGTCTAATTTTCCCCCATACTATTTTCGGCGACGACGTCGCCGCACGCCGCGCCGCTACGACGAGGCCGCTACGACATCACCGGCTGTCGCCTTCCGCTCCCGTCTCACCGGCGAGCTTGCCGTCCATTCCATACGCATCCTGCCCAACCTCGCACCGCCGCGAGCCATGCAGCAAGCCAGTTGTGCATGCGCATGCATGCAGGCAAGCCAACCACGAGCAGGCACCATGCAACTAGCTAGCTATGCGTATGACTGCATGCAAGCAGCTAGTCGGGCTCAAGCTAGCATGCATGCAACAGCCTATGCACGTACACCGGGCGACGCTCCTATCGAACGACGGTGGCCCCCGCCGTGTTACCGTCGCCGTCTTCCGTTTCGGTAGGTGGCGACGGCAGGCAGCACAGGAGCCAGCCTTGGTCTCCCGAACGGCGATAGTCGATGCAGCATGCGCGCCAACCCGCGCGGCCGCTGCAACTACCCCGTCCCTGTCTTCATGGCCATTCAAGACGAGCTCGTGCGGTGAAGCCTATATAAGGGCAACCATAGCCGAATACGCAACCCGTCCCTTTCCATCCTCTCTTCTCCTCCTCCTTGCTTTGTTTCTCCTCAGTCACACCCTTTCGCGCACACGCCGCCATCTCTCCGCTTGCTCCGCCGCGACCGGCTCCGGCTGGGCCTCAGTTGAGCAAGAGGACGGATAGGCCGCCGCGC
>BDMV01000012.1:3412045-3496398 GCA_008326285.1 Oryza officinalis | reverse complement strand
CTAGATTATACAATATATATGATAACTCGACGATTTACGCAAACAAGATTAGAGTGTCATGAAGATGGAAGCACTAATCCCGAGAGCGCAAGCCGCCATAACAAGTTTTACCTCTTGCTGGAGATCGAAACCGATGCAGCCCAACTCGAAAGCAAGAACTCGTCGAAAAACGATGAAAGAGTAAAGGTGGCGATGCGCCGAAGTTGTTGTATTGATCTGTTGTTTTCTTTACACGAACGTGGGTTTAATTTATACCCAGAACTCCACAATAAGTCCTTATCGGACACGACTCTTATCTCTATTACAACTCACATTAAAGACAATTCCCTAATACAAACTCTAACCGACAGTATCTACTAGGAAACTAACATTATATCCTAAGTAATAGATACAATTCCCTTCTTCGGACCCAATCCGTATGTGGGAATCCTCATGAAGCTCACCAACCGAACCCGACAAAGACTCTGTTATCCTCTCGTCGGAATCGGCTACATCGGCTATCCTTGTCCGACTCTGTCTCAGCCGATGGTCACAATAGCCGACTCGGTCACCAGTCGATAGACACCGTAGCCGATTCGGTCACCAACCGATTCTTGCTCTGTTTTGGTAACCGCCAGCCTCCTCCAAATCCGCTTTGATTCTATCTTCAGATCTAATATCTGATTTACCAAATTTGGTCGTTAACAGATGGTTGACAACCGTTCTGTAGTTGAGCAGGCTCATGAAATACAAACCATGGCTAAGGAACTCGAACTCCTTAAGTGTGTCTTACCCAACAAATTTGTGGCCGGGTGCATTATCGCGAAACTACCTCCCTCTTAGAGAAGTTTTGGTACTGCACTCAAATACAAGAGACAGGAGTACTTCGTTAAGAGATTAATAGCGTCTCTTGATGTTAAGGAGAAAGCTCGGGAAAAAGACGGCGCATCTAAGGACAATGGTGGGCAGTCTAGTGCCAATGTCATGCACAAGGCCCAGAACAAGAACAAAGGGAAATACAAACCCCAGCAGACCACCAACTTCAAGCAGAAGAAGATAAACAATGGCAATCCGAATCAGGATAAGAGAACTTGCTATGTGTGTGGCTTGCCTGGTCATCTGGCTAAGAAGTGTCCACAACGCAAGGGGATGAAGGCACTTGCAGGACAAACCTCTAAGTCTGCCAATGTGACCATTGGCAACACTGGAGATGCAAGCGGGTATGGTAATTTACCTACTGTTTTCTCAGTTAATCAGTCTACAAACTGGTGGGTTGATACAGGGGCCAATGTACATGTTTGTGCTGACATCTCACTATTTTCTTCTTATCAGGTCGCACGGGATTCCTCCATCCTAATGGGAAATGGGTCACATGCTTCTGTTCATGGTGTTGGCACGGTAGATCTGAAGTTTACTTCGAGAAAGATCGTGCAGCTGAAGAACGTGCAGTATGTTCCCGTCAAGAATCTCGTTATGTGGTTCCCGTCTATGTAGAAACGGATTTAAGTTGGTGCTTGAGTCTAATAAAGTAGTCGTGTCTAAATATGGATATTTTATTGGTAAAGGTTATGAGTGCGGAGGCTTGTTCCATTTTTCCCTTTTTGATTTCTGCAATAAGTATGTGAACCATATTTGTGGCAGTGTGGATGATGAGGCTAATGTTTGGCACTCACGTTTATGTCATATTAATTTGGGCTTGATGTGTCGGCTTTCCAGTATGTGTTTAATTCATAAGTTTTCCATTGTCAAAGGTTCTAAGTGCCATAGTTGTGTGCAATCAAAATAACCTCGCAAGCCTCACAAGGCTGCCGAGGAGAGAAACTTGGCACCTTTAGAACTCATACATTTAGATCTTTCTGAAATGAATAGGGTTTTGACGAAGGGTGAAAAGCGATACTTCATGACGTTGATTGATGATGCTACCAGATTTTGCTATGTGTATTTGTTGAAAACGAAAGATGAGGCTCTAGACTATTTTAAAATTTATAAGGCAGAAGTTGAAAACCAACTTGACAGGAAGATAAAAAAACTTAGGTCTGATCATGATGGAGAATTTTTCTCAAACGAATTTAACTTGTTTTGTGAGGAACATGGCATCATACATGAGAGGACGCCTCCCTATTCTCCTGAGTCTAATGGGATTGCCGAAAGGAAGATGAAAGAGTCAATTAGGCCTAGAGGGGGGGTGAATAGGCTAATTCAATAACTTAAGTAAATGCAGAAGCAGGAATTTTCGGAATTTCCGAAAATGATTTTCGGAAGTTCCGAAAAAAAGCAGAGTATGCGCACTTTCAAGTAAACTCTAGATCTAGTTGCCTACAACAAGAAAAGGCTAGCACAAACAGCAACTAGACCTATAGCGACACAATCAAGCAAAGCTAGAGGAAAGAGAAAAGTAATATCACCAAACGTTGTAGCACGAAGAGTTGTTCCCGGAGTTCAAATCCTTGAGGGGATTCTACTCTCCGTTGAGGAGCTCACAAAGAGCCGGGTCTTCACTAACCCTTTCCTCGAGAGGTTGCACAAAGCACTCCTCCTTCCACTAGTGGTATCTCTTCCCTTTCGGAGGTGAGATCCAACCTTCACAAACTTCTTTCGGCCAACCACAAGTAGATCGGTGGCTCGGAAGTGACACCTAGCCGCCTAGGAGTCCTCAACCTCCAAGAGCAACAAATGATGCAAAGAACTCACGGAGATGATGCAAGTGCTCACAAATCTTCACAAAGTCAACAAGCACTCACACAAACTTGAATCCACAACTCTCACACACACACCAAATCCAACTCGAGCACGGGTGAGAAGGGGAAACAAGAAAGCAAGGCTCAAGAGTGAATCGCGAGATGAACAAGCCAAGGGCACGAAAATATCCAATCTTTCCAGCAGCCTTCACAAGTGAAGAGGGGGGCTATTTATAGCCACAGCTCCAGATCTGCCCGTTATGCACAATAATTGCAATTTTCGGAAATTCCGAAAATTAATTTCGGACATATCCGAAAATTTCCAGATCCAAGAATGCCTTCTGGACATTTTCGGAAATTCCAAAAATCCATTTCGGACAAGTCCGAAAATTTCCAGAAGCAAATTTGGTTCGTAGACATTTTCGGAAGTTCCGAAAATAATTTTCGGACAACTCCGAAAATTTCCAGAACACACAACTTGGTTCTGTATATTTTCGGAAGTTCCGAAAATTATTTTCGGACAACTCCGAAAATTTCCAGAACGCACAACTCGGTTCTGTAAAATTTCGGAAGTTCCGAAAATGATTTTCGGACAACTCCGAAATTTTCCAGAAAGCAGAAACTGAGGGAAAAAATATTTTCTTTGAAAAGATTTTGAGCACTTTCATCACTCCTCATATGTCAATGCATCATCCCTCTTAGTAGTGCGGTTTTCCTAATGACCCAAAGAGATAAAAATAAACGATACAATCTTTGATCATTGCCGCAACTCTTGATTTTCTCGTATTATTTGAGTTATGCATTGCGCTACAAACCGTCACGGACTAACAATCCTTCACATTTGCTTAAATAAAATTGTTAGTCCTCTCTAATCGCATTGTCATTAATCATCAAAACAATTAAGGGCCTAGATGCACTTTCAGATACATATACAGTCAAATCTACCTTGCTATCACAAAGTTGTATAAAAGCATCGCCATAGTACACATGAACGGGCACATCACCTGACATCCTGAAATAACATGCCAAATTGTCTTACTATGTTACTACCCAATAAATTCACCTATGGTTACATTATTGCTCTAACGTAATCTAACTAAATTTCACTACTTAAATATAACTTCCTTTCGATTTTTACTAATAGCACATGTTAATTTCTCCTCAGTAATCACTACTTATAAATATCTTCATGTTAATTTCTACTAATACTCGAATATTCCTAATACTCCACGTTTATTTGGTCAATACTTAAAAATTAATACATTGCTACTCACCTCAAAAATTATGTACTAACCTACTACTGACTTCAATACATTACTAGTATAGTATATGCACTAACATCCAACCATGATTAACAAAAAATATTTGCGTCGTACTTAGGGATTAGAATTTATACCTTCAATGTCGCTGCTCTCTTCTGCACAGTCGCGAACATCTCCTCCCCAGCCTTGCAGCTCTTCCCACCGGCCGAATGGCGTAGCTCTGCACTAAGTTTCACTACTTAAATATAACTTCCTTTCAATTTCTACTAACCCTCAATGTTAATTTCTCCTCAATGACCACTACTTAAAAATTAATACATTGCTAATCACCTCAGAAAATATATAATAACTTCAAACTATTTTCAACATATAACTAATTAACTATATATACTAACATTGAACAATGAGAAATGATTAACAAATTATGCGTACTAACATTCAACAATGAGAAACAACTAACAAATAACAAGCCTCATACTTACGGATTAAAATTTCACAAGCCTCATACTTACGGATTAAAAATTCATAAGCCTCATACTTAGGGATTAAAAATGCATACCTTAAACACCGTTGTTTCTCTCGGCCGTCGCCCACCTTCCGTCCCGGTGGTGCTGGCTCTCCCACGTGATGGCGACGGCACCGGTGATGTGGTCCTCAACCTCTTCCGAAATTTTACAAATCACGGCTGGGTGGGGAGGCGATATAAAGGGGCCTGTCGAACTCCCATTGTTCGACAGGGCCGATGCGGAGGGCCTGTTGAATGGCCGCAATTCGACAGGCCCTGCGGTGGGCCCTGTCGAACGCCCGAAGTTCGACAGGTACCAGTCGAACGCGCGCCGTTCGATTGCATGGCTTGTCAATCCTCCGTCGTTCAATGGGCCCCTACTTTTGCGAATTTATCCGGATGCCAACTATTTTTGCGATTTTTCATTAAAATAATAATATTTTTTTGATGCCAACTATTTTTGCGATTTTTCATTAAAATAATAATATTTTTTAAAAAAATTCGGCAACAGGCCATACTTCTTTCCCATAATTCATACCCTGGTAACATCAACACACATGAATAAACTCTTATCAATTTGCATGCCCAAAAAGAACACCAATCTTGCAATTAAATTATACTTTATTCAGATTGTGCACACTGGGTTATGCAGATTGTGCACGCTAGACTCTGCAGACTGAATCAATCATACTATTAAAATTATACTATATGCAGCTGTAGAAATGCAGGGTGAGTAAGTCGGTGCTACACATACCTGCATTCCCTTTGCGCGCAGAAATGTTTAAGCGGCTCAGAGAAAATTGATCCATGCAGGAGACATTGGTCCTGTTTTGTAAGAGATAATCATTTAGTTGTCAATGTGACATCTGGAGTTTCGGTAACTATATATGTAAAAAAAGAATGAAACTATAAATCTCAATAAAAAATATTCCTGAACCCGAATTTCAATAAAATATTTTTTGGCAGAACCCGGTTATGGCATTTGTATACAGCTCACCTTTTCCTGGTAAATAAGCGAGAGATTTATTTGCTATTGCAGCTGCATCTCACTTCCTTTCTTTGTTCTCATGGTTCATCTTGCACCCTTGCTTCCTTGTGCACCAGTGGTTATTGTGTCAGCCAACGATACTTGAGACCCTGTTCACCAAGAGGACCGGTTCTGTTAGCTAGGCATGAACGCAGCAGACAAACCAAAATTTCAGAAAAGACAAAGACAAAATAGAGATGGAGCCCGAGGGGACGAAGGTCGAGCAGCGCCCCAATGGCGAGGGACGCTGGGTGGCTGCTGAAGGGAGTCTGGCCGGCTGAGCCATCCCAGGTGACCGTGAGGACGGAGTACGCTTGGTCGTGGCCAGCGGCTGGAGGAGGTTGAGGGAAGGCCTGCACTGGTGGAGAAGACCAGCCGGCGTGAGGCGGAGGACGTTGGGCGGCAGCCTGGATCCAACGGGCGACGGGCGGAGGAAGTCGAGGGAGGATCGCACAGCTGCCGGAAGTAGTGTTCTGGATGGTGGCGCGGCACGGCGTGGAGGATGGATCGGCGATAGGGTCCGCGCGTAGATATCTGTGATGATTTCATCGTTGCATTGCTAGACACAGCCTGCTGGGGACGTTTTGAGCCATTGGATGATAGGATCTAACGGCTATGAGATGATTAGGAGAATTGTGTGTACGTTTTTTGGGTGCACTTACTAAAAAATACAACTCCTTTTTTATATTAGTATAGATATAGATAAAATGCAGTACACTATGTATATAAGTTTATTCCATATGCAATTATTTACACCAGATTACAAGCTACATCTATCACACCACGGTCACCATCCATTTTCACGCAAGAAAATTCTCGGATGAATCGCTGCCATTCACCACGTACGAATGCAGAATGATCATCTCTTTCTACACACCCGGTCGTGCCCATGGCCTGCGCCCACTGGCTGTCCTCTCCGTGGGCGCCACGCTGTCGCCGCCAAAATCCACCGATACGGCTCCCGCTCCGACGACGGCCGCCGGCGGCCTCCCGTACGCCTGCAGCACGAGCACCGAGGCCGTGGTGTGGAAGTCCTTTGAGGCGAGCAGGTCACCGATGGGGCCCAGCTCCGGCGACTCGCTCCACTCCGCCATCCCCGCAGTGAGCCCCGACCCCCCGGCCCCGGGCACCTTCCCCACCACGAACAGGTCCTTGTTCCCCATCGCCTCCACGCTCTGTATCTCCCCCACCATCTCGCTCGCGTTCAACACGCCGCGCTCCCTGTACTCCACCGTCGCGCCGCCGCCCTCGTTCGCCCTCTCCAGGAACTCACGCAGGCACCCCTCGTCGGCCTTCCGCTCTTTCAGCGCGTCGAACTCGCTCGCCGTGAAGCTTCCTCCCTTTTGCACGAACCGGAGTACCGTCAGGTCGATGGTCGGGTTCCTCACCATCCGCGTCGCCAGCGAGGCCACCTCCCGGTCGTCACTCCCGCCGAAGAAGACCGCCACCACGCGGTACCCGCCCCCCGGCACCGCCGCGAGCCCACGGTCCACCAGGATGCCCACCGTGCACGGCGACAAGCTCTGCACGCTGCAGTTCAGCGACTGTATCGCCGGGTGGGACACCTCCAGCCCGCCGTCCACCGACCGGTGCTTGTGGAACGGGAGCAGGATCAGCGCCGAGTGCTGGTTCTCCGCCGCGGAGGTGATGTCCTCGTGCATCGACGCGTACGGCGACACGGCGGCCATGGTGCGCGCCGACACGCCCACCGCCTGCTCCTCGTACGCCACGAAGGCGTGGGAGATGTGCTTGAACTGCATCTCCGTGTGGCTGCGCCCGTGGACGGAGGCGTCGTAGGAGGACGACGACGGCGCGGAGGCGTTGATGAGGAGGAGCGCGGAGGAGCGGCCCACGAACTCGATGAGGTGGAGGGCGTGGACTCCCACGGGCGAGCGGCTGGAGGGCGTCACTACGTCGAGGAGGGTTAGTAGCGCGGGCACGTCGCGTGGCACGTGGACGCAGGCGAGGACGCGGAGCTCGGATTCCGGGTGAGGCCACGCCACCGTCCGCCGCTTGTAGAACACGAGCCGCCGCGCCGGCTTCACCACCATGGCGAGGAAAGGGCTCACCATCGCCGTGATCAGCGCCGACACGAACACCAGCACCGTGAACGACTGGTCACTCATGATCTACACAACACAAGCGGCTACCCTTAATTAATCACGACATGCATCGCATGGCGATCGATTGAGAACAACTAATAAAGTAATTAACTAATGGATTACTCCTTTGTTCCTTGCAATGTTGAGGATGACGAGCTCGATGATCCCCTTGGTGTTGAGCAGCAGCCCGATGGACGTGCCGTCACTGAGCGGCATGCCGAACACACCGGCGACGCCGACCGCTGCAGCGACCTTCAAGACCGCAGCGACCATGGCGGCGACCATGAGCAGCACGGCGGAATGCACGCTGGTGATCTTGGCGGTGTCGGTGCGGAGGCCGCTGAGGGAGAAGAAGAGCGGGAGGAGAGCCCCCACCGCGAAGTCCTCCACCTTCTCCACCAGCGCCATCCCGACCGGCCCGTTGGGCACCGCGAGCCCGAACACAAAGGCGCCGAATATGGCGTGCGTGCCCCCCGCGTCCGCCATGAGCGCCGCCACCATGACGCCGATCAGAATCCAGCACTCGCGGTCCTCGCCGACCGCCTCCCCCTCGGCGGCGCGCCTCGCCAGCCTCAGCAGCATGGGGCGGAGCAGGAGGTAGCTGGCGCCGAAGATGGCGACGCCCGACGTGAGCGTCCACGTCGTCTGTAGGATGGTGCAGAGTGAGTGGCCGAGCACCGTGGCGACGGTGAGGCTGGTCCAGGCGAATGTGTCGTTGATGAGGGAGGCGGAGAGCGTGAGCTGGCCGACGTCGGTACCGGCGAGCTTGAGCTCGGCGATGTTGCGGGCGAGCACGGAGAAGGCGGTGGAGGAGAAGGTGGAGCCGAGGAAGATGGGGAAGGAGAGCTTGTTGAGGAACGTGTCGCCCTTGCGTGAGTCGTCGGTGCTGAGCGCGACGTAGCCGGTGAGGACGCCGACGAGGAAGGGCGGGAGCGCGCAGCCGACGGCGAAGCCGAAGCTGCGGATACCGGCGCGGGTGATGGCGGGCACCTCGATCTCGACGCCAACGATGAAGGTGTAGTAGACGAGGCCGAGGAGGGCCATGGACTCGAGGACGAAGAGGCTGCGGATGGGGAAGACGAGGTCGGAGAAGTGGGGGAGACGACCGAGGACGGAGGGGCCGAGGAGGAAGCCGCCGATGATCTGGGAGATGTAGGTGGGGAGGCGGAGAGGCGAGAGGAGGAGGGTCGCGGCGCGGGTGGTGGAGGTGATGAGGAGGATCTGGAAGAGGAGGAGAGGGATGGAGAAGTCGAGCGGGTTGTCGCCGGTCCAGAGGCCGCCCATGGTGATCTTGCCCGGGTAGAAGCACATCAGGTGCGTCTTGTCCATCGACATCGTGTGGTTCCATAGCTCCGCCAGTGGGTCCGTCACCACCGTCGCCGCCATCGATTTGATTCTTTTGGTATGAACTCCGGCGATGGGTGGCGATCTCAGGTGAGGTGAGGAGAGGAGGATTGTGATACATCATCGATCGATCGATGGGAGGGAAGGGAGGAGTGTGGCCTATTTTTGGCTTTCTGCATGCAGAGGTTTAGATGGGCCGTATGCCCCTTGGTTGGGTCCGTCACCGCCGTCGCCGCCATTGATGGATTAATTCCTATCAACTCCGGCGAGGCGATTGGTGGCGATCCAGTCTGCTGGTGAGGGAGGAATGGAAGATGGAGGTAGGAGGAAGGGAAGGCGATGGATGGAAGAGCGCGGGTTGTGGAACGTGGGTTCGTGGGCCATAGATGGGCTGTTCATTGCACAGCGAAGGTGGGCCGGGCCCATATGATGGAAAGCCCAGAAGAAAGGGTGGTTTCCTTTCCGATCAGATCACCATGGCTGGCTCAGAGGCTGCTGAAGAGACAAGGGTCTGTTTGGAAGTTTCTGACAGCTGAAAATTTATCTATTTATTATATTATTAAGATAGTTTTAAAAAGACACATTACGTTTACTGCGGAGTCTAAAAATTTCTACTTTAGTCAGAGAAAAAAAAGTTCAACTCAATTTAGAAATAAACTGGAATTCGAATTGACTGGTAGATCATGGAAAGTCTGAATTTCAGCTGTTAAGATTTATTGAGCATTAGTATAAAAGTATCAGAAACGGACAAGTTACTAATGCAACGTAATATTCGGTTTGACATATGGCAAATTGACATAATTTGACAGCAGGAAACAAAACTATAATAGGTCTATCTGCCTAGGCTCCTAACCGAACAAGGCTTGATAAATTAAGAATAGGATTTTTACACATATAAAATAAGACATGACCTTTACTTGAAGTGCAAGCATACATGTATACGCGTATAATATAGATAGAAAATATAGTATATAATATTGGTTGATGATGAATTTAAAAAATTGAAGCACAGTAAGCTCGATGCCAAGCATTCAAGCCATAAAAAATGGGTGAACAAAAAGAATGCCATCAAAGATTGGCACTCGGCAACCCGTCAATACCCAATCAGAATTTTTTGGGCAATGGTGACGAGCTGACAACAGTTTTGCCAACCCACAGATCAGGTTGTAGGCATTTAAAAAGCACCAATAGACTTTGTTTGTGGGAGCGAGAAAAAAGATGTACAGTAAACAATCTTAACATGCAGAACCAGAAAAAATCTGTTGAATACCTTATCTTGCATGAGTTGATTGATACTTTTCAGGCTGATTGGATTCAAAATCAAAAGAAGGCACACATTTGCAATAGAGAAATTATCACATTAATTGAAAAACATAATAAGAAGTACCGTAGGAATAAAATTTAGAAATAAGAAATAAGGAATATTAAAAAAAGTTCATCTAAAACACAATCCGAGATCAATTAGAATTTGAAATAAAAAACAAATTCTATGATTGATTTTCAATACTAATTCCAAATAAACTTCAAAAATCACGAAAATTTAGAGAAAGTAGGAATGCAATTTACGATTAACTAAAAGTCAGAATAAAAAAAAAGAAATGTTAAAAGTATAGTCCATCTAGAACACAACACGAGATTAATTAAAATTCAAATAAAAAGTAAAATAAATTGAAAATTAGATTTTTAATATGAATTCTAAATAAACTTAAAAATCATTCAAATTAGAAAAAAAAATAATAAAACTTGATCTGGATGCTAGAAATTCTCATATTAATTAGAGAAAAAAATATTCAACTAGAAATACAATTTAGAAATAACCAAAATTCTAAATAAAAAAATAAATACTAAAAGAAGAGTCTATCTAAAACATAACACGAGATTAATTACAATTCGAGATAAAAAATAAAATAAATTCCTAAATTGGATTTTAATATGAATTAACAAAATAAAAAAAATCTAGAATTGACATTTAAAAAAGCAAACCGTGTTTTAAAAAATGTTTTCGTAAATCAGTATCACCGAGACCACAGGAGGGTGAGGTATTTAAGTAAATAGTAGGAGCTATGAGAGGACGACCCAATAGGCAAAACCGAGTGAGGTAGGGATGATGGCAGCAGCTGACAGGACTTTAAACGTAATCATTGCGACGCTATTATTCGGTTTTGTTAGGTGCCAACAACCATGAAGAAGAGATACGGTACGGGCTAACGAGTGGATAGGTGACAAAGGAGTAGGAAGACAGTGGTTACCATTGGAGAGCGATCGAGGGGCAACAAAGTAGTAAAGTGGCAGCGGCAACTTATAAAAACAATAAAAGGAAAATCCAACAATGATAAGATTCAATTTTATAAGGAACTAATGGTAACAAGATGAGAGATAACGGGATAGGCAAACAAGTGAACGGAAGACAAATGAGTAAGGAGACGGCCGTTGCCACGGGAGAGTGAGCCGAGGGGTGTCAAATGAATAAGGTGTTGGCGGCAACTTCTACAAACTATAAAAACAAAACCTTTGACGCACTTTTGTAAGATGCCTAATGACTAAGAGTAGCAGTAGGGCACAAAGGAGTAGGGACGTGTCACTTAACATGAGAGAGTAAGATGAGGGGTAGCAAAGGAGTAAGTTGGCAATGATTGTTTCTAAAAACTATAAAAACTTATCTTTAATGGTGATAAGGTTCGATTTTGTAATGTGTCTAAGAATAGAGGGGTGACAAAGAAGTTGAGAAGTGACAGCCGTTACTGGAGGGCGATCTAAGGGGTGGTAATAGAAATAAAGAGAAAAGACAGGATGCAAACAAAGAGGGATGATGGCGACTAATGGGACTTTGAAAACCTATAAAAATAAAGATGCTGGATCGTTTTGAAGTTGAAGCATGAAAAATGTTATAGTCATTTTATTTATTACTATTTCTCGTAGCAAACATATCATTGGATCGATATAAGTTTTTACTGTACCATACGATACGGTTGATGTCAGACATAATCAGCGAGTCAACTACTTTAATTTTTATAGAGATTTAAAGTTGAAAAAATATAGATAATTTTGCATCATAATATAATTTTATTTCGGTGCAAGCCGTGCTATTGCACGGGCTAGCCTGCCAGTATTTCACAAACAGTTTAGATTTTTAGTTAGATTCTAAAAAAATATAGTTATAGAATCAAAAAAATAAACCAGTAAGCTGGGTCAGATTCTCACCGGCGAATCTTAAAGCTCTCCAAATAGGCGGAGTTGCAGTCACTCGCAGCCAGTGCACTACGGTGAGGTTGTTGTGCATCGGGAGGGACTTGTTCTTCTTCTTCTTCTTCCGCGGGCGGCGCAGGCGGAGCAGCGGAGGCCTCAGGCTTGTGCGGCTGTTCGGCTCCGTCACTCGATGCGGTGTTAGCAAGGTCAAGGTTGGTGCGCTGGTGCTGGGGATACCGAGTTTTTCTCCCCCCTATATTCATCGCGTTATATTGTTATGTACTACTGTACCTAGGTCTGGGAGGTGCTGCACTTGTTTGCATACCATGTGGATGTTTCAGATTTGCATTTCCATCTTGCAGGAATTTGTCTATTCTTGAGCTACTTGATTTTGGTTTTGGTTTTGACATTCGTGAGTGCTCGCTGTTCTCTTCGTATGGTGGAACTTGGGAGAGCCGGCAGCTAATTTTGCAGCCAAACAGATGAACAGGGAGAGGGGCTGGGGCGTCTAGAAGGGTCCTACTTGTAAAAAAAAATCTTGCTTGCAAAAGTTAGATCCTTCAGAGGTTTTTTAAAAAATGGATTAATTATTATACCGCTTTATGTTGCTTTTAGATGTATGTCAAATTTAGGATGCTGCAGGTTCATCCACATTAGTAAAATGGGCAAAAAGTACAAATCACAAGTTTTGATCATCACTGCAATGGATAAACAGCAGGTCAACTACTTACAAAGTTCAAGTATTGTGTAGGATTCAAACTATAGAGATGCACAGCTGCTGTCAAGATTACCTATGTAAAGTACAAACAACTAACCACTAGAATCGTGAACGCAACAACATGCCAAAATATCTAGGGTGCAAGGCAAACCTACTCCAACATACCTAATACACACTTTCTGATAACCTGAAAGTGTTGGTTGTCTTCTAAATAAAACCGTTGTACTTACGGTAGCAATAGAATTGTCCCAGTCATTTTGCTATTAGTTTGTTTTTTGGGAGGGGGCTTGCTAAAGGTCTTGACATGAACTTTATTCAGTTCGTCTTTTACTATACATAGAACTCCACTAGTTGTAAATTTATGGTTTTCAATTCATCTTTTATTATACAGTCTAGAGCACTATAATTACGATGTTTTACGCTTGTATCAAGAAAACTTCATTTTCTTTCTCTCTGAAGATATATTTATTTTGAAAGACAACTGGTCAAAAACGAAAAGTCAAGCATGTATCTCAAAATAGTGACCTCACCATATTTTCGTTCTTTCTTTTTCATAAGCAGACAACCAGGTATGCCCTTCTCTATCTTCCTTGGCTATCCATGCCTTTCTGTCCTACTTTTCTCAAGGAATCTGCTTTCAACCACCTTTCCCTTTGCTTCCACAATCCTACTGGGAGAGGCTATATACATTCATCATTTACCTCTTTATTCCCACACAGGCTATATCACCCGATATTGAAGATCAAGTGAATGTTACAAAAAGATGCTGAAGAAACTGCTATCAAAGCCCAAGAGCAAGAAGAAGAAGGAGGCTGCCTCCTATGCCCTCCCCACTTTGGATAGGCTCCATGAGGTTGTTCATCACTTTTCCTTTTGCTTATTATTTCTAGTTTTCGTTGCTGCTTTCTTTGCTTAAGTTTCCTCATAAGAAATCTACCTGTTCTAGGGGTATTATGTTAAGCAATTGTCAACAAGATAGGAAGCACAATTTGGAGATATCTCTAATTAGTTTTTGTTAATAAAAAAGGTATAGACTCTAGAATTAGGAATTAACCACTTGGAAATATATAAAGAATGCAGATCCTCATTAGTCATTACTATTCAGCACCCAAGTAAATATGGAAACCAATCTCATAAACCAAGTCCATCTTGTGTTGAATGCAGCAATGTGAATGTTTCGTGTTCCCGGTGGGCTTCTAGAAGAAAATGTGAAATAAAAATACTGTTAAGTTATTTTTTGACATGGACAAAACTAGCCATCTGTTTATCTTGACCATTTGCTGCCATTGGTATAGAAGATTTTACTAGTTGAATTGAGGTTTGGTCAACCGAATTGCCCTAGTCAATTTATGGCAGAACCTTATGTTTTAAGGACATTGTAAAAGAAAGTATTTGATCCTGACACTTCTGATGGTATTGATATAGATGGTATTGATATAGAGTATGTTCGGGCACAAAGAAAAAAAAAGATCGGAGTGGTAATTGTACATTGAAAAGGAAAAATAAACTTCAAATTAGGTCGATGTATTGTTTCAGCTGCAGCCTCTGTGACTTATATTACTGTATTCTGTCTCATACTTAATGTCAGAAAGCAACATTTCTCATAATAAACGTTCTGTAATGTTGAAGTAAGTTTTAACTTAGCTGAAATAAAGTTGGCATCCTCTTGTATGTTGAGGGACTTATACTAGGTAATTAACTGGATAAATTTAAGTTGCTCTGAGTTATGAATATTGCCGGATGTTGATTTTGCTATCTTATATTTACCATTTGCAGTTGCTTATTTTTAATGCAATATATATGTGTAGACTCTAGAAATGCTAGAGAAGAAAGAGTGTTTCCTTCAGAAAAAGGCTTCTGCAGAAGTTGAAAGGGCTAAGGACTATACAAAAGCTAAGAACAAAAGTGGTAAGCATTTCTTTGAAGAAACTTATTTGTTTGTCAAGAAACATACTGCACATGTCTTACAATTTTGTGATAATTTTGCTGTACCTAAGGTTGTCGAAGTTCTTTTTTTTTTATTATGCATTAGCACTTGAAGAATTTCACAACTTTAAATTCAAAAATGTGTTTGGTTGTGCAATACATGACCATTGTGTTTCGGTCAAATACCAACCTCCCATGTTCATGTCTTGCACATAACCTATAACACACGTATGAGACAGGAGAAAAATTGTGGGTTAGTACGCTTGCATATGTAGATATACCATTCCCTGATATGGTTCTGGTTCCTTAATGTTGAAAAATAAATGTTTCTCAAGCTTATGATGACTTTGTTAGTTAAAGTTTATAGAGTTGAGGGATGAATAGTGTCCGGTTTTAAAGTTAGGGATGGTTTTTAAGGCTTTAGTAGAGATTTGGGGACATAAAATGGACTTTTCTCTTAGTTAAATGACAAATTTGCTGCTTCTTGCAGCTGCAATTCAGTGTCTAAAGAAAAAGAAGTTGTATGAAACACAGATTGAGCAGCTATCAAACTTTCAATTGCGAGTTCATGATCAGGTGATGAAAGATATGGGCATGTAATCTTTAGATTTTGAAACATTTTGATATTCTGGAAGGTTGAAATAATTTGACAGGAAGTAGTCTGTTTTGGTATGCTAGATAATCATGCTTGAGAGCGCAAAGGCAACTACAGATACTGTTGATGCTTTGCGCTCTGGATCATCTGCTGTCAAAGCTATTCACCAGTCAGTGTAAGTCTCTGTTTGCTCTTTTCTTTCCAATCATGGTTTCTGAAATTGAGTAATACAATGTGCAAAAAGTACTAGCCTAGCTCAGTATCATCTTGAGCTTGTGTGCACATTGTGAATATGGTTACTGACTTTCAGCATGTATAGTTAAAATCAGCAACAATATCCATTTATCCATACATATGTTAGGAAATAAACCTGACCGTGTGTGTTCAGGTCAGTTCGCGTGCGTCGTGTGTGTGTGTTTGTTGTTAATGCGTTCATCGCATGGAGGTTCGTCCGAGTTTAGCGCAGGCTAGCTGCGAGCGTGTGTGTCGCGGGTTCAGTTGGAGGGCGTGGCGTCCTGCGCAGAGCGCTGGCCGCGTCGTGCGCGTCGAGTATGCGCTCATGCACCGCGTGAGCCGGGTCGTGCGGGTAGTGCGAGCAAAGGTCAGGGATGGAGTTCGTGCTCTGTTTGTGCGTCACCCTGGGCCTATATAAGCACATGTTCTTCCTGTTGTTGATCACCGAGTAAAAATACAAAGAGCCGGCATTTGTTGCCAGGGCGTTCGTTGCCATTGTCAAGCCTTACAAGCTCTCAAGCTCTGTTACTCACTCTCGTGTTTGTCTCTGATCTTGCTCATTTCCAACATTTGGTATCAGAGCCAGGGAAGATGAAGATCGGAGATGGCTCGACCTCCGGTGCCGCCGTGGAGCGCGTCGTGCCCAATTCCAGCGTCGTGGAGCTGCCGCTGCTAACCAGGGCCAACTACCATCAATGGGCCTTGGTTATGCGGGTGAACTTGGAGGCGTTGGAGTTGTGGGACGTGGTGGAGGCGGTCACCAAGGACTGCGCCAAGGATCGGCGGGCGTTGGCCGCCATCTTGCGCGCGGTGCCACCGGAGATGAAGGCCGGGCTCGCCGTGAAGACGTCGGCGAAGGAGGCGTGGGACTCGGTGAAGAAGATGCGGGCCGGCGACGACCGCGTGAAGTCGGTGAGCGTGCAACGCCTCATGAAGGAGTTTGAGAACATGACTTTCCGCGACGGGGAGATCGTCGGCGACTTTGCGATGCGCATCAACGGGCTCACCGCGAGCCTGCGCGACCTCGGGGAGGAGATGGAAGACAGTCGCGTGGTGAAGAAGGTCCTGCGGGTGGTCCCGAAGAGGTTGAAGCAAGTCGCGGTGGCAATTGAGATGCTCGCGGACATGGATGTCATGTTCGTCGAGGAGCTCATCGGGCGGCTGCAAGTGGCGGAGGACGCCAACGCTGAAGATCACACGGAGGTCCATGGCGGGCAGCTGTTGCTCACCGAGGAGCAGTGGGAGGCACGTCGGCGCCAGCGTCGCGACAAGGACTGTGTGCGAGAGGGCGGTGCCAAAGACGACGGCCGAAACAACGACAATGACGACGGCGGCAACAGTGTGAGCTCGGAGACAAACCAACGTCTGCGCCGTCCAGGAGGGAAGTGCTACAACTGTGGTGTTCGTGGCCATCTCTCCCGGGATTGCCGCAAGCCAAGGAAGGAGGAGGCGCTTCTCGCCTCCGCCAACGATGAGCCGACGCTCCTGTAGGTCAGGTTTAGGGGGTGATTGTTAGGAAATAAACCTGACCGTGTGTGTTCAGGTTAGTTCGCGTGCGTCGTGTGTGTGTGTTTGTTGTTAATGCGTTCGTCGCATGGAGGTTCGTCCGAGTTTAGCGTAGGCTAGCTGCGAGCGTGTGTGTCGCGGGTTCAGTTGGAGGGCGTGGCGTCGTGCGCGGAGCGCTGGCCGCGTCGTGCGCGTCGAGTATGCGCTCATGCACCGCGTGAGCCGGGTCGTGTGGGTAGTGCGAGCAAAGGTCGGGGATGGAGTTCGTGCTCCGTTTGTGTGTCACCCTGGGCCTATATAAGCACATGTTCTTCCTGTTGTTGATCACCAAGTAAAAATACAAAGAGCCGGCATTTGTTGCCAGGGCGTTCATTGCCATTGTCAAGCCTTACAAGCTCTCAAGCTCTGTTACTCACTCTCGTGTTTGTCTCTGATCTTGCTCATTTCCAACAACATAGATATATCTTTCTGGCTTAGATTAGATGTAGCCAATGTGCTGAAACTAAATTTAAAATAACGTGTACTTGGATAAACTCGTTCCAAACGATTGTTCCACAGGAGTATCGATGACATCGAAAATGCCATTGAAGAGGCAAATGAACATACAGAGAATATGAGGCAAATACAGGAGGCACTTGCAACACCAATGGGCTCCTCTGCTGATTTTGACGAGGTACTGTTCATTTTTTTCCCCTTTGGGGAAATTAACAAGTGTGCGAGATCAAGTTATCTGATTCAAAATAACGATGCCACAGAGACGTAACTACATATGTATTCAAACACGGTGTCAATTTTCACGAGATGCTTGACTTGGTTTTGTATTTTGATGAAGGATGAACTAGAAGCAGAGCTGGAAGATCTGGAGGAGGAAGAACTCGAGAATGAGCTGCCTGAACCACCTCAGAGGACAAGTATGGAACCATCAGCGAGAGTTACAACTTCTCAACCAGCCAATGATTTGGCTGAACTGACCAAACTTCAAGCAAAGATGGCGCTTTAACCGCAGTTTGGAGGGATTTGTCTGTATTTTGCTGACATCCTGTTTGTGTAGTGTACTCGTTTTTAACATGTTGTCAATTCAGTTTGTTGTAGAAAAAGCCCTTCCTTTTGCACTAACCACTGTGTTTCTTCTTTGCTGTTACCCTGCTGCCTGTACGCATGGTATTTTGCTGGTGTTTGTAGCATGGCATCCAAGCGCGACGCCATAAATGAGTAAAAAACAAAACGCTATGCCTGTGAATGAGGGAGGAAGAAGAAGAAGCTGGGTTTTGGTAACAACCACACAAATTGCCCAGATTGGACCGGCTTCCAAAGTAAAATTGATTTCGTAGTTAGTTTGCCGTATGGTGATGTGGTCTTTGAGACTTTGACCATTGGGTTGGAATTAATCTCACTCATACTTGTCTCAGGGAGAGAGAGAAAAAAAACATTTTTAGCCATTGTGCTGAACTATACTTGTATTCTTTGGTTATCGAAGATCAATTTTCCATTTGCAAAGAAATAGTACTACAGTATTATATAAGTAGCATCTTTGAGCTAAAAACAGAACCAAACACGTACAGAAAGTGACATTTTCAACTTCAGCTTCACCTTTTGAGATCCTCCACTTGAGATATCTTTGTATGGAATGGGGGCTCGCATCGCATCTGCATCTGCATCTGATGCTGGCTCCTGGCTGCAACTGATGAAGCAGCATATGTTCAGCATATCCAACGTCATAATCAATCAAGTATTCAAGTTCCATCTTAGCTAGACACATCGTTGTCCATTGGTTGAATTTCTTGCCACCGAGTACATACTAATGTTCATCCTTCAACACGAAAGAGCACACACATCATTTGGTCAGTCGGGCGGTTAGCTGAAGCAATCCGTAAACCCTCATCCTCATGCTAATGTCGTGTTAGTGGGTTGTTATTGTCGTAAAGTATTTATTTTCGATGCCATACGACAACACATTGGTGATCTCGATAATCTCATCTCCTACAGACAACAGCTCCCTCCCTGTGTCCCTGACGCATGGGCCAAACCTTGTATAGTACTACTAGGTACTTCTGCTGTGCCACGTCACACCGCCATGTGGGCCACGCTAATTGACTCCTTGGTCCCACGTGGCAGCGAATCCCGGCATCTCTCTCGCGGAGCTCGGAGACAGAGAAAGAAGCCTTCTCCCTCTCCTCTCCTCTCCTCGCGTCGCGGCCTCGAATGGCGATACCTCCTCCGCCCTCGCGCCCCAATCCCTAACCCTAGATCCCTCCCCCCACGAACTGCTCAATCTCCCAATTCCCTCTATCATTATGGAAGCGGGGGTGGGGAGCAGCAGCGCCAAGCTGGTGGCGGCGTGCGTCATCGGCGGGATCGTGCTCGGGGCCTCGGTGGTCGCGCTCCACCTCGCCGGCCCCGTCGCCATTCCCGCACTGCCGCCCGTCGACGCGCTCCGCCGCAGGTTCCGCCGCGGACGCCGACGCCCCGTGCGCGTCTACATGGATGGCTGCTTCGACATGATGCACTACGGCCACTGCAACGCGCTGCGCCAGGCGCACGCCCTCGGGGACGAGCTCATCGTCGGCGTGGTTAGCGACGACGAGATCACCGCCAACAAGGGCCCGCCGGTCACGCCGCTCCACGAGAGGTCATTCCAAACCCTTTTTGTTTCACCTTATTTTTTAATTTCTTAATGATGCACAATGTAATTCTACCATGCTGTTCTGCGACGAAGATTACTGTTTGAGCGTGATTTACTCAAATTTAGTCTATAAAGCAGTAGATTTTTCCTCTACAAATGTGCCTATCAGTTTCAATTTTTTTCGCTAATCCTTTTTTTGATCAAACCAAACTCCCCCCATTTCCATATATTAGAAATGAGATTACAGAAATTTTGAAACCGACAAGGTATCTAAAAAACAGAAAAACGGAAGAGCAGCCTACAGCCACTTCAGGTCTGGGCGTTAGCGCCCTCTGAACATCATTTTTTTCCCCAGTATGTCAACAGGAACACCACCTGGTTATACTTGGGCTGGAGATTCAAGAAAGGCACTAAACATCCCAAAAAACCCACAAGGCTACCCAGCTAGTCTAAATTGCATTTGTCACAACCCCCAGTATCAAGTTACAACTTCATGACCAAAAGGATCCCAGAGGGCTGTATGACCAAAAGTTACAATTTTTTCAACTAGTCCTGTAGTTCTATCTCGGCATTTGAAGTTAATTTTGTGGGTTGTTGCTTATGTGCCATCTTTTGCCGGTTTAACGTTTTAGTGGAGAAGCTGCGGCATCAAAGTTCCTTACTTTTGTTTCATTTTCTGCTGTACACTGATTTTCTCCTATAAATGGGGAATATACTACTTCTTCATAGCTTAATTTGTACGGCACACCAATTTGTTTCAATTTCATCTCTTTAATGATGTTCAATGTACTGTGGCACAACACAATTTACTGCTTGAGCACTTTTATAGGGATATGAAGTGGCAATATTTTCCCCAACAGATCAGATATATGTCTGCCCAATTTGAGCATGAGTCCTGTAATTCTATCTGGAAACTTGAAATTGCTAAGGGAAATAATGTGACATGTGGGTTGTAGTTAGTTGCGGGCAAATTTTCTGATAATTGTGGTGGTGGATCAGTGCTTATGTTTCTCTGATTCCTAGGGTAGTACGGATTCAATATCTAAGCGGTAACCAACAAGATTAGCTCTATTTCTTTTGGGTGCCTGAAGGAGAAAAACAGCCAAAAAAAGTTTGCTTCTCAAAGTGCTAAACACAGACTGTTTGGTCTGTATGTTCAAACAAATTCAAAGAACTTATTAACTTGTAAGGATCTTAATATAATGATACGCAGCTCTCCTGCGTGTTCGAGAAAAAAAAACTTGTAAGGATGAACCATACCAGACTTGCAAGTTTGGTTCTGCTCAGTTTGCCTTAAGTAACTGTTAAGTGATACCTTGCTTTCACTTGTCTTATTGATAATCACAAGCTACTCACATGGCATGGCATGTGTGGCATTTTAGACGTTAGGTGCTGCAAGTAACCTTTATTTTTTTCTCTGGTTTAAGTATCATCATGGTGGTTTAGCAACGCTATAAATTTGTTATTTTTGCTGGTTTTCTGTTCTTGTTTACTGCTTTCCTTGTATCTGGTTCTGCAGTTTAGGAGTTACTGCACAGATTGGTGTTTTTGTCTAGTCTCTTCCTATTTTTAGCTGTGTTATCAACCTTACGTGTGACACCAGGCCATATGCAATTTCAGTCATTTTTTTCCTCTTAGGCTTGCAGTTTTTTTTTCTTTGAATGTTTTATGTATTATCATATATCCATATTTGCCACTCCCAAAAAAGAATCTCGTTTTGCTTAGAATGATTCTTTTTTTTTTCCTTTTCTGGTATACAGGTTGATAATGGTCCGTGCTGTAAAATGGGTTCATGATGTCATTCCAGATGCACCCTATGCCATAACTGAAGATTTCATGAACAAGCTATTCAATGAGTACAATATAGATTACATTATCCATGGTGATGATCCTTGTCTGCTCCCAGATGGTACTGATGCATATGCCCTTGCCAAAAAGGCTGGTCGATATAAGCAGATTAAAAGAACGGAGGGAGTGTCGACGACGGACATCGTTGGTACTGATTCTGTTTTAGTTCTTTTTTCTGTTTTAATCATTGAAGTTTTTTCCCATAGTGAAATTAACCTGAAACTTCCATTGCAAGGGAATATATGGGCTCTTGTTATGTACTACTCGAACTTTACAAGTTATTTCTTTGGCTCAATACCATAAGCAATTTCCAACATTGCTTATTTCTAGGTCAATCAAATAATTATTTGTAGACAAGGTCAATGCTCACCTGATTTTTCCTGATGTGGTACTTTAGGAAAACATTCAAAGTATTGCTTTATTATCACGTGATCAACTGATAAGCTATTAAGCTCTCCAGACAATTAACTACATAAGTCCCTTCTTTATCATTAAATTGCTTATGGTCATGAATAGGTTTTCTTCTCATGCTAACTGTGCAACTCATCTTTCTAGTGAATAAACTGCAGGAAGAATGCTCCTTTGTGTTAGAGAGAGATCAGCTTCTGATAGTCACAACCACTCTTCACTACAAAGGCAGTTCAGTCACGGGCATGGCCAGAAAATTGATGATAGTGGATCTGGAAGTGGAACTAGGATATCTCATTTTCTTCCTACATCTCGGAGAATAGTTCAGTTCTCAAATAGCAGGGTATAATTCTTTACATTCTTTCACGGAGGATCATTTGCTGAACTGCTCATGTAAAACTTTGATTGCCAATTTCTTATTTGAGATATCATATTTTTTGAAGGCATGAATAAAACATTGACAGCATAAAATTGGCTCTTTTTTTTGCCATGAAACAGTACAGCATGAGTTATTTGACTTTCAGGACTCTGTTACCATTCTTGAATTTTCAACAAGAATTAGTGTGCTGCTAAGCTCAACTATTAATTAATCATTTCATTAATCGTCTGTCATTTATTTCAAGCTGTTACTTTTGATACTATTCACTAGATGAAACTACTTGATTACTACGTCCACTTATTCTTTCTGTTGACTGTCAGCTTTACCTATGCAGGGGCCAGGTCCAGATTCTCGGATAGTGTACATAGATGGTGCATTTGATCTATTCCATGCTGGGCATGTTGAGGTAAATGCAAAGTCAAACGTCTGCCTCAGCACGAAGAGCAACTTGCCTATGCATTTGTTGGTTGTACCTTTGTTTTTTTTCTCATTTCTTATTTCAAGGGTGCAGATTGAAATGACATCTCTAAAACATAGTGATTTGGACTTCCTGTGTATTTATAGTTTCTTCTACTTAGATATTGCGACTCGCTCGAGAGCTTGGAGATTTCCTGCTCGTGGGTATTCACACAGACCAGACTATAAGGTACTATGATGGTTAATATTGTTTTCACTTTCTCAATTTTTACAAGTTACAATGCTTGTACTGTTTTTCAGTATTGCATCTTAGTTTATAGTCAGGTTGTATTTGTATTCAAGCATAACATCTCTACTCAATTCCGTCATCATAACATTCTGTCTTTGGGGGTTCTTAGTGTTTACTGTATTTGCCAGTTCAACAAGAGGACCACATCGCCCAATCATGAACCTCCATGAGAGAAGTTTGAGTGTTTTGGCTTGCCGTTATGTTGATGAAGTGATCATTGGTGCTCCATGGGATGTTTCAAAAGATATGGTTAGTTTTATGTTCTATGTTATCATGATGCTCTCTTACTGTAGTATGAATTGCTTGATGCAACTTCTAGTAATAGTTCATTGAACATGGCACATCTATGCATGCACAGTACAAAGATTGAACATGATATTTATGCTACTCCAGCAAAAGCCTTGCTCACAGCTATTATCAATTGTAGATATAGATATGGTCTGATTTGTGCTTATCCATGAATTTTTGCAGATGCACGATTGCACATAGCGTTATTTTTATGTCACGGTCAAATAAACGAAAAGTATAGGACCTGGCTTAGTTCCAAACGTTTAATTTGATTTAGTCTAAGTTTCAGTTAGATATGTTGTTAAGAACCAAATTATGTATTTGTATGCAATATCATTGAAATTGACCATCTGAAATTCATACCCTTAACTGTTACTTATGATTATCAGGGTATGTGACTACGTGTCTTTGCAGTGTGTCTGGAGGTAGCTAATTTCCTTTTTTGATGCAGATTACCACATTTAATATTTCGTTGGTTGTTCATGGAACAATTGCTGAGAATATGGACTTTATGAAGGTTACTAACTCGATACTTTTTCTTAGAATATAAAGATGTATAGCATTGATCATTAACAACTGTTACTTGTGCACCTATCAGGATGATTTAAATCCATATGCTGTTCCAAGGGCTATGGGCATCTACCGTAGACTGGAGAGCCCTTTAGACATCACTACTAGTACTATCATAAGGAGGATAGTTGCTAACCACGAAGCCTACCAGGTATGTAACATGGTATATTGGTGCTACATCAAATTGGCAAGTGGAGTCTGTTTTTTCTGTTTGGTGCGTGCAGCATGTAGTAAAGTACATAATCCCAGTTAAATAAATGTGATTTGCCTGTTGTCTGCTTCATATTAATGATGTGCGTACAGGATTTATTATAAACCGATGTTTGTGATAATGTGTTAGTGCTTTATTGAAGCCCTTTGCATATGCACATTAAATATTTGTCTGTTTCTCTGGGACCAATTTTTTCATGCTATAACTCCGCTCAGCAACATGTTGTTTGGTGTGGGGGCTTGGTGTAGTTTGCATTTATTTATTCTGGTCCATTGATGTGCTGTGGTTTTGTTCATTTTTGTTCTGTGGTGTTGCTCTGCAGAAACGGAACGAGAAGAAAGAAGCCAGTGAGAAGAAGTACTATGACAGTAAAAGCTTTGTCAATGGAGAGTAACTTAGGAACAGGTCTTGCATTAATGCTATTGCCCAGATGTTTAGATCGCAACCTTCTGGCAACAAATGCAGCGGGTAGATGATCCACAATTTTACAGTCTTGTGGTTACTGTTCTCATGTTGCTGATATAGCTTAGGAAACTTCAGAACCCTGATGATGGTTCTGACTTGGGTAATGCTGGAGACCCTATTTCCCTGTATATGGCCCTTTGTCACCGCCAATACCAGCTGTGTTATTTTGAGATGGTAGATTTTTTTGTTCAGAATTGTTGTAGAGTATGAATGTTAAGCTTGATCAATTATTTCTTATGCTTTAGTTCGGAGTTGCCATGTACATGTGGCATTATCTTATGCGAGTCCTTTTCTCATATATTTGGTACAGTTCTGTTATGATCTGAAACTGAACATTGTCAAACTGATATTTGTGTGGGTCGGTGACAGCAACTGTGTCTGGAATCTGGATGCTTTTTCAAGGCTGGGTTGGTGACACGTTGGGATCCTATTATGATACACATTGATCTGTGAATCACTGGACCTTGACAAAATGGTTGCAAGCAGTAGCAGGCTGCCAAATGGTCGCAGTCTGCTGGTTCAGTGTGGTACACGCTAATCGCCATGGAAAGAGATGTTCTACCTGTGATCTCCAAACAGTTGCACACTGATGAGCAGCCGGGGCACGCTGCTGGGGCAGCATGTGCCTGCTCTCCTGTAAGCAACCTGCACTGTTTCTGGCCGCTGATTACTTGATTTGCCTGCCAATATATTGGCTTGGTTTGGCTTGGCTTTGATTTTGGACTGTGACACCTGTCTAGTAGCTTTTGTGTGTTTATCACTCTATCTTGCTCACATGTGAATGGACCTGCAGAGCTATGGTAAATAGAACAGTGCTACTTGTTATGAACACGCGTGACTTGATGGACTCAAGTGTCTGTTCTGTTTGGTACATAATTTCATTATTCTGGGAGGAGACATGCACTTTCTAGCTCCAGTTTTACAGAGTTCAGGTTTTACCCTTTGCAGTTACTACTAGAGATGAGATCCAGTCTTTTCAAATGAAATTTTCTACTATCTTTCAAGCCGAGGGGCTGAGAATGTAGCTTGCCCCTGTGATGAATTGGAATTTTGGAATACTGAACTGTATGCGGAGTGGAGTTGAAACTTGAACTTGAAGGCAGAGTGTGACATGAAAAGAAAAATGAAGAAATGTGTAGTGTTTTGATGGTGTCGCTATGCGAAGGCGATCCTGTGGGGCAAGGTGAAGAGATCGAGCTGCTGCATAATCCAACGACCGCATCTGACGACTGTCGCAGAGCCATGGTCACTTATTATTATTATCAAAAATGTCATCTCATCTCATCTCACACCTGGAATCCTGTACTCCTGTTTGGTTTGGTTTCATTTCATGGGGCCTGGACTGCAAAGCAAATGGAATCCTCAATCATCCTCTCTTTGCTGTTTTTTCACTTCCGGTCCCATGCTTAATTAGCATGTAGAAATAGACAGGATGATGCTGGTGGGGCCAAGTTGTCAGTGAGGAAACCGTTGAGAATCAGGTTGGCATGACAGCCTCATCCATGGATCATTGTCTGTCTAGTGTGTAGGTTAATGGGGGCCTTTACCACATCAGAAATGATCATACACTGTGAGATCAATTCATGGACCAGCTTCACACCCGTGAACTTCTGGATGGGTATGGTCACATTCGATATGTTTTGTAAGAAGATTGATTTTTCTAGTATTACCACTTTCTGTAAAATTTGTAAGATTAAATTACGTTGATTTGATTTTTTTAAAGTAAAAAAACATCAGTGCTGAAAAGAGTTGAAGCACTATCTCAGCTAGCATTTATCTTTTCGCACTTGGAATTTTATTTTGATTTTTTTCAGATGTAAAACATATAATCCTTATGAGTTGATTTTTAGAATGTTCAGAAAATGCTGTAATTTTTCATCACTGCATGCACTGTCAGGCTCCACTAGTGTACCAACTCATGGAATCTCTCTGTCATATCTATATTACTAACCATAAACATTTTTTCATTTGATCAGGCCATCAAAGGATCCCTCTTTGCATGCATGCACAACTGAACTGAACTGAACAAAAATAAAATAAATGCAGGTCAGCTTTAGTTTGTCCTGTGGCTAAGCATGCACCTCATAACTCACAAAATTGGAGGGCCTAAAAGCCTCCAGCGAAGAGCTTTCTGGCGTGGATCGATCAGACTAGTTAATTATGATATCACATCAGTTAATTACTTCACTAATTAACATATCCCAAGAACTCTCAAAACTTGCAACCATGTGCATACACGCACTTGCAGGCCTAATTAATTCATTAATCGCGTGCTTGTCGCTACTAATCCATCACAAGTACGCAACACGTAGCCGCTACCGTCCAATCGCTTCACACGTATCATGACCCTTCTCATTACATGTTGACATGTATCTATGCATGCATCTAGGGATGGTTTATCTACAATAATCGCTGACAATCTGTCTGATCGGCTTGAGAGATGGATTGCCACATGTTTAATCATGAGGTAACTACTAGTTCCTTTTTTTATAAGGGTAGAAAGCTTAAAATCACTCCCTTCAATCACAAGTGACGCTTTTACATTGATACGGTTTCTAAAATGCAACTTGATTTGTATACAATTGTATTGTAGAAAAGTTAATTATGAAAAAATACCATATCTGAATGTTGAAGCAGATATATGTGTTTCTTATAGGTAGTGACAACTAAAATATGCTATGTTAGTTCGGCTGACAGTGGTAAATTTTTATTTGTTTGAATCAACTACTGAGCTAACTCCTGAGCAGGTCGAGCGGTGACTCCGGCTTCGCCACTGGGCGGCTGCACTGCCGAGTGCCTTCTATAGTCTATGTGCTGTAAAAAGTGGTCGACAATCCACCGGAAAATGCTATTAGTTGTTCATTCAGGCTCAATGATATCGTTGGCTCCATTACTAGGTTTAATAACTGACGAATTGTGTGTTTCGCATTCCTTGTTTAATCAACTCCCCTGCAATTCCATGCACACAAAACTACTTAGAAAATGGATCACTGTCCTTGGGGAAGAAAAAATGGATCTCTATCATAGGGAAAGAGAAATATGGATAATGAGAAATTTTATGAGAAAGTACTTTAAGTACCTAAATTTTACATTAAAAGTTTTGATATATTAAAATCTTAGTATCTAATAATACTAAATTTTACACCAAAAATATAGTATGTCTCGATATTTTTTTAAAAATAATAAAATTACCCATGAATGATGTGTAAGCAAATGATCATGGCTCGGAGACCTCTCACGTTCTCCCCAACTGTCACTGTGGTACTGCAGCCATTTCTTTACTCGGCCATCTTTTTATTTCTTTTGTCTCGCTTGGCCAGCTTAACCTTTTACTCTGGATTACTGTACTGTATTTTAAGCCTGACAGTTAAAGGCCATGAGCTAAAACGTAGTGACAGTTTTGGTGCTAAAGTTTATTCATTGTGTGATCTTGTGCCATGACTAAATGTCGAGCAAAAATGAAGCATGAAATTGGTACCCAGTAAGTGCAAAGGAAATACACTACATAAGTGGTTTAATTGGACTCCTTTAAAACATAAGAATTTGCCGGATTCCCTCGAAATTTGTCTAAGATTCCTGTGTGTAATTAAAGAATCTCTAGTTTCAGACAGACCCTGGCCCTGGTGATCTGATCTACACAAGTGCCATTTACAACCTTAACTACCTTAAAGGCACATGACAGCAATGTTAACTACCTTAAGTGGATTTGTTCATTTCATCGGAGAGGGAGGGTCCCTGCAATTGCATATGCAGTAGCAGCTTTAACTTGTGATAAGAATGCGGGTGGTGGTGGGTAGCTTTTGATAATTCCAAGGCAGAAGATCTCCTCGCTCAGCTGCGATGATAGTATCTCTTTTCTTTCTCACATGCATCCATGCAGCTCTCTGCTACATGCTGCACAGCAACCTTTGCTCCTCTCCCTCTTGTGGTTGTGGTTGTGGAGTGCAGTTGATGGCCAAAAGAAAGAGAAGAAAAGGGAGATGATATATGTATTGCGGCCTGCAGAAACTTGGCTTAGCTTGATCAGTCCCCAGTTGCTTGCTGCAGTTGTTTGGTGGTAGGCTCGGCCTGCAGCTACACACCCGTGTGATATGGTGTGTGCACATGCTGCTGGACATGCATTGCATATTTGCATGGGCAGATATTAGCCGATGCCCACCATCTTATCTTTTTCTGTCTGTGGTCCTTCCTCTTATAATGCTCCTTCTACAAGCTAGCAGGAAGCACATTTCCTCAATCTCCATTTTCATGCCAACTTGTTCTTTTTATTGTTATTCACTTATTTTGATAACATTTTTGTGTGTGTAAAGATAGGCATGATGCTCTTCATTTTTAGGGCTCATTTAAAACATGGAATAGAAAAAAATGCAGGAGCAGAATGTCTTAGTACTCCAAATTTTATGAATGGCAAAATACAGGTTAATTACATGAATCATCGGTTGGATGGAGCGCAAGAGAAGGATAGATATAGACAAAGAAATATTTCTATGAGGTTAAACATCATATTAGAAATCCTTTAAAATTCCTATGATCTTGTCTATTTCTAAGGCATTTATTTATAGTATCCGTGAGAGTTAATTCTTTTGTTCCAAGGACTATGTTGAAAATTTTTCCCTAGGATCCATTTCTTACAAAATTCCTCCAAAAATTCTTTGATCCAAAAAAGCCTCATTTTATATTCTCTGATTTGTGTAAAATTAGACAATCTACTTTGTTGGTAGTAGAAGTAGAAGAGTTTGTAGTTTTTGTTCAAGTGATAAATGAGAACGAGGAAAGCTTGTTGATATACAGTTCCTCTTAGTTTAAATAGATTTACTACAATTGTCTCTTCTCTATCTTAGAAAGGTAGTATCACATTATTTTAATAACATTTTATTTTGAGCTTACCATATTTCCTATTTCTGCTGAGACAAGAAATAAGTGGTTGTACTATCATGCATGCATGGCTTATATCATGGCCCAACAGCATTCTATCACTAAAAGGGGAGACATGGAAAAGAAACATCCTCCCAAGTCATGATCCGATTTTGTGTACCAAAAAGAACTGAAAAAGATTGTGATGGTGATGACAATAAAAGCTTTTGGTGTTCATCCCTAGAGAGCTTGTACATCAAGAAACGTGACAATAACAACAGTGTAACTAATCTTCTAGAATAATAAAAGTTTCCACAGGAAAAAAAACAGAGCTAGCTCCACTTAATTATTCATTGTTTTTGCAGAAAAAAAACACAATTCCCCTTTAATTGGTTTCCAGCAAATCCATAAGTTCCGTTACTTCACTTGTGAAAGCAAATTATCCCAACAAGAGGAATCTTTGGGAGGTGGTGGATCCCATTGCTCATGGTTCGTACTTTTGTAGTACATATATGGTACTGATTTCCAAATAAATCCATCGACTCAATTATTACGTACGCAAGTTAGTTCTATAATTTGTGCTACCATTGTGAATATGAGGATCATGTAAGACTTATCTTACTCCTTTGGAAGCATTGTGAATATGAGGATCGTGTGAGACTTATCTAACTCATCTGGAACAGAGGAATTCACATAAATCAATTTGTTTTTCATATGAATGAAAAAACGCATAAAACGCCTAAGATTTATATTTTATAGTGAGACTTCATTATATAACACTTGCAAAAATATCGATCATCCTAAATCTATGGCCAAATGTCCGATTGATCAATGATTCCTTTCACAAAGTAAAAATAACCTTACTGAAGGGTAATTCATGAGTTATGGTGTTTCAAGTATAATATATAAATACAAAAGTACGACGAGTGTGCTGTTTGAAAGAAGAAAGGATACTATAACGACAATAAGCACCAAAACTTAACCTTTAAGTAAAAATCTTTTAATTTTCATGTTACCATAAATCAAAAGTTGGGTAAATAACGTACTACCTTTGTTTAACATAAGTCTTATCTGGTACTAGATTATTATATTTTAAAACGAATATAGTAATAAAGAGGGTTATTACACACCTAAAAGTTGTGTTTTTTCCATCTTTTCTAACTTATCTTTTTCGTTTTTCACGCGCACGCTTTTCAAACTACTCAACGGTATATTTTTTACAAAAATTTTTTATACGAAAATTGTTTTAAAAAATCATATTAATTCATTTTTTAAAAATAAATTAATATTTAATTAATCATTTGCTAATGAGTTGCTCCGTTTTTTTGGATGGATTACTTCTCAACACACACATCTGAATGCAGCCAAAGTAGAGTAATGATCTTTGAGGGAAGGAGAAGTTGGGAATAGTGATGTTTGTTTTTTTGCAAAACAGAAAAAGTTCCATGAGAGTGTTTATCAAAGATGGTTAGTACTGTATTAAAAACCAAGAGAGCTGGACAATTAAAAGGTGAGTAACCAAACCCATGGTGAACAATGTGAAGTGAAATGGCAGTGCTTTTTAAGGAGACCCACGCCAAACAGCAGCAGCAGAGTGTCTTGTGAATCTCAGGCAGCAGTAGCACAGCCCACAGCCCTTTCTCGCCGTCTCCTCCTTCGCCAGTTAACGGTTAAGGCGTTGGTGTTGGCGCCGCCTCCTCTCCCACCACACCACCGTCCATCCCACGCGCACACAGCAAAGCAAGCTTCGTTTCCCCTGCCACCCACAGCAAGCGAGGAGGAAGAGGAAGAGCACGCAGCATCGCCTCTAGCGGCGGCGCATGGCATAGGGCATAGGTATCGCCTGCCCCCACCCCGCCCAAGAATGAGAGCTTGGGCCTCCACTACAAGAGAGAGAGAGAGACCCACCACCACCACCATCAACAACAGCAGCAGCAGGAGGAGGAGGAGATAGATGGGCAACTGCGGGACGCGAGAGGAGAATGCCGTCGTCGCGGCGCACGCGCAAGGTATTCTTCACTTCCTCACCTTCCTCCCTCCCCTTTCCTCCGATTGATTTCTTGGGGGATTTCCCGATTCGGGGTGGTGATTGTTTTTTTGGGATGCTGGTTGTTGGGATGGGATCTCGGGTTGGATGGTCTGAATTTCATCAACAAATTTGATCTAGGTGGTTATTTCTGGGCTCCCCTGATCTCTTGGTTGGTGGGTTCAGTGGGGAATTGTCAAAAGCACTGTCTTTTCCTTCTACTATGATGCCCTGTGAGCTTATTGGGACCTTGGATTGGTGTTTTGGCTGCAAATGTTGATTCTTGTTAAGTCTAATCCAAAACGGCATTTTGGTACTCTCGGGTTTAAGTTTGATTAAAATCCGATATCAACATTTGCTCCAAATGTTCAACATTGTTTTTTCTGTTAGTTGCATATGGGGATTCTGGGATTTTGGTTTACAGTCTACATTTGCTCAACATCCATCTTTTTTTTTTTTGGGAAGCCTCATCTCCTTAAGCTTTCTGGTGTGGTTGCTCTGTGATTTCTTCTCTGCTGCATATCCCGGCCAAGTTACGATCTTACTGTCTTTCCTTATCTTCTTGGTTGCTATATCAGAAATTCTGCTTCATTGTGTTCATCGGGACAATTTACAGGCACTCCCCCAAAAGTGCTGCAATTTCTGTGCTCTTGCTTCACTGAGGCACTGTTGACTTTCAGTTTAACAGAAAATAGAGTCATATGATCCTGCAAGTTGGAAAAACATAATCACTTCTTGTAGTTTGCCGCATTGTTTAAGCAATTTGGAGCTTTTTTTATTGCATGCAACTGTGCAGTAGATCTGGTCTCCTGGTCCTGTTTACCTCTTGCTGTAATCAACTTGCCCATGTATGTACTTTTTTACAGTATTTTTAGGTAGAATACCATTTTATTATTGCTAGGAATCGCCAGCGCTCGTTCCAGTAGTTCTCATGTTAGTTTGTGATTATAGCTTTTCCTAAACGTATTTCATCAGGATTAGTTCTCTTTCATCCAACCATCTCTGTGAATGCTGAAAATTCAATATGAATCCCTGAGTTAATTCCTAACATTTTCAGCTCATACTGGCTATAGAATCAAGTATGAGAATTTTCTGTGTTGTACTTGTATCTGGATGGAGTTATTGTCATTAGTTTACTATTACCTTCTTTTTTTAAAAAAAAAAGCTTGCCTTTTATCTAATAAGTATGAGAATTTCTGGTTACCTTAATTCGTTTTTACCTTAACTATTTTTTCTTTCTTGTTGTTGAAATGTCATCTTTTCAGTTCAGCAGCTCCACTTGTTACAACATCCTGTCAAGAATGCTGTTGCAGAGAGGAAGCACACCCGCATCTCATCAGATATGAGTGATCCTTCAACACCTAGGAAAATTGAAGATGCCAAGAACATCTCCATATACAACGATGTGATTGACTTCACATTGTTTGAGCTCGAGACCATCACAAAGAGCTTCCGTGCTGACTACGTTCTTGGTGAAGGAGGGTTTGGGACTGTTTACAAGGGCTACATAGATGAGAATGTCAGGGTTGGTCTGAAGTCACTACCTGTTGCAGTCAAGGTGCTCAACAAAGATGGACATCAAGGACACAGAGAATGGCTTGTGAGTTGCTAACTTGTTCAATATTCACTATGGTTGCTGATATTCGTTATGTACATGGATATGCAGAACATTAACAATTACTCGTACTAGAACATGATATATCTTAATTGTGTATTATATGGAAAAGTAGTTGTTGATGCTAACTATGTATATCACATCAATGGCACATGCAGCATTTAGTTATGCTCATGTTAACAAGTATGCTAACAAATAAATATATCATGCAAATTTTGTTTCTTTTGCCTTCATATTTCTTAGTTTGTTTCCCATTTTGGAATAGAAAATTTCTCAAGAAGCTACAAGACATAGTTAGAGCGATTCATTAGGCATGTATCATGAAGCTAAACATATTAATTTCATTGACCAACATGCATGTAGCCTGAGTCATACTGTTAAATATGGATTAGCATATTTCTTGAAAGTTAGAAACAGAACAGTGTATCTACACATGCTCAGAATAGGTAAATTCTATTTCTTTTTAAAAAGAGAATAAGCGACATTGTCCATCAAAGAAACATGATGCATTTAGTTTGAAATCCATCTTCCATAAGCAATTTTGGCAGTTTTCATGCATATTATTGACTTTGAAAATCATTACCTTCTCATTCTTGTCGTTATGTTGGAAGAATTATCGGGAAGTATCTCATCTTTTGTTTCTTTGTCAGACTGAGGTTAGGTTCCTTGGGCAGCTAAGACATCCAAATTTAGTCAAGTTGATTGGGTATTGCTGCGAAGATGACCACAGGCTGCTTGTCTACGAGTTCATGTTTCGAGGAAGTCTAGAAAACCACTTATTCCGAAGTAAGAATCCAACTCCTTTTCATTGTTTTGTGAATGATAATATGATATTCTTGGCCGAATAGTATCTTTTGATCACATTTTTAAGATATTTTATTTTTTTTCTCTATAATACAATCTAGCACCATGTCTGAAGCTGATATTGTGGATAATAGAGTTGCAACGTTGTTTTATTTAATATCGTTGATATGAGCAATTTTCTCTATCTGCCAGATGGTTAGGCATGTTTCTGATACCTACCAGAGTCTAGAATAAGTTCTACCGAGTCACTATATTACTTGTTTTGCAAATGACCAGCGCTCTAGAACTTGGTCTGGTAGGATTTCATTTCGACTTGCTTTCATAAGGATTGCAAATTTTCCATAGCTTTTTGACTGAACAACCGATTTAACTGTTCGCTGCTAGACCTTCAGTAAGTTTAGGCCCTCTTCATATTTGCCATTCTTGGAAAACTTTATTGACACGCTTTTAACAAGATTGTCCAAAGTGACCAGTTAACCATCTGAACTCTTTGTCTCTTTGTCTTGCCATAGCTTAATGTCATGATCTACTTTCTTGGTATACTTAATGGCTGGTTAAAGATTATGCTCAACCATATTTTGTTCTTATACATTGTGGTGAACTTGTACTTGGGAGTAGGAAATTCTCTGACATCATCTTTGCTTTTCTTTTTTATTCTCAGGGACAGCTACTCCGCTATCCTGGGCTACTAGGATGTCGATTGCATTAGGAGCTGCCAAAGGGTTAGCTTGTCTCCACAATGCTGAAAGGCCAATTATCTACAGGGATTTCAAGACATCAAATATTCTGCTGGACTCAGTTGAGTAGCATTTCTTGCCAATATCTTGTTTTTTACTTTCTCTTCTATGCATCTGTTAGGAATATGTAACTATTTTTCATAATAACGTTTATCTTTTATTTACACTTACACAGGATTATACTGCTAAACTCTCTGACTTTGGTCTGGCAAAAGCTGGCCCAGAAGGCGATCAAACCCATGTATCAACACGGGTGATGGGAACATATGGTTATGCTGCTCCTGAATATGTGATGACCGGTATTGTCCTCTTTTTTTTTCTACATTTGCTACTTTTTCTGAATAGCATTGTGACACTTCATCAAAATGTGAGCAGGTGATTTGTCAAAAAGAAAAGTTTACCAAGTGAGATGCGAGTATGCACTTTCTGTTTTGCCTTTGCAACTTCATCTGATGTATGTATACCTATTGGGCAGGTCACTTGACTGCTAGAAGTGATGTGTACAGCTTTGGTGTTGTCCTTCTTGAACTCTTGACTGGGCGTAAGTCCATCGACAAGTCACGGCCCAGCAGGGAGCACAGCTTGGTTGACTGGGCCCTCCCGAAGCTGAACGACAAGAGGAGGCTTCTCCAAATCATTGACCCAAAACTGGAGGGACAGTATTCAGTTAGAGCTGCCCACAAAGCCTGCAGCCTAGCATACTACTGCCTGAGCCAAAACCCGAAGGCGAGGCCTCTTATGAGCGATGTCGTTGAGACTCTTGAACCATTGCAGGGCAGTGGTGGAAGTGATGGAGCTGTTCAATCTGTTCTTGGCAGTGGCCTTCCAAGCTACAGAGTTAACCGTAGGCTAACGACGAACAGCGTCCACTGTAGGGCGATTCCGAACCCCAAGTGCTCCCCTGCTGTCCCAGCATGCAGGGTGAGATGAGAGTGTGCTGTTTCAGTTGCTCCTGGAATAGGTTCAGTTGTACATTGCAAGTCTAAACCGTGGATGGTGCGTGAGTGTGCACACCTGCACTGTGTGCTTTTGGGTTTTTTCTTTTCTTCTTTTTTTGGCTTTCTCCCCCAGTTTTCAACCTGTAAATTTGGTCTGCATGGTGATGCTTGTAAGGCCCTCTAATTTTCACAGTGGTCTTATGTGTTGTTGACTCTGTTTTGCCCTGCCAAAACCGGCAAGGTTTAACCCCAGAAATGAAAGGCTGAACTAAGAGTGGTTGGATGGTTGCTATGCTACTGAAGCGTTGTCTGTCATCTGTATCTTGTTCCATGGATTGCCTACTTTCTTTGTGCATTTTTTTTTGTTGACTGATATTACATTGCTCGTGTTATGGTGTGTTTGTTTTCCTGACGTAGTGGTCATCTGTATTGCTGCTGTGAAGCACTGTATAATTTGTTCATATATACCTGTTTTGTCATGATGTTATATTGTTATCAGTGTTTCTCGTATTCAAGGCTGCGTTAGTTTTGCACTCCAGGTGTTGTGTTTTCCCACGTCAACACTCTGTTTAAGATATGGAAAATTGTCTTGTCATATGTCATCCACCATGTTACTCCATTCCTAATTCTAAAGATGCCGACTCTGATGCAGTACTATGACAAATGTTTGGTCTCATCAGTCGGGACACTGATAACAAACAGCACTTTAGAGTGCTAAAATACAATCATCACATATTCCCCTTATCTTTCAACTGAAAACTATAGGATCGAATACAAGAACGAAGCTAATCAGAGAGGGTGAATAGTTGAAACACCAAAAACCAAAAACTTTTAGCAAAATTAAAAGTTACCCTCAAACCTGACGAAATTGAGCCTGTCAGACCGCCTAGTCAATGCCGGTCAGACCACCACGTAGCCGTCAGTTAGACCGTCGTCGTGTCCCCGGTCAAATCGCCTGTCGATCTTCTTGCCTGCTTGTTGCTGCTATCATCGGTCTGACCGGGTTGATGCCACCGGTCTGACCGCTGGTGTCTCACCGGTCTGACCGCTGACTCCTAGCCGGTCTAACCATTGAGATCCAAAAAAACATGTATCGACGAAACTCTTAAAAGTAGATCAATTTTGCATCAATATGTGTTTACAAAGTGCATCTAAAGCACTTCTCTCTCAACTCACGAACTAGGATTAAAACCTCAAAGCAAACCTTAACTTTTCTCTCCCAAAAGTCGATGTTTTCTAGCCTCAACCCTTCTTCTATTTACTCACAACGTGGCTGCCTCTAGCCACGAATCCAACTATAACTAGAACTACTAATCACATAGAAAACCTACCAAACCAGGAAAACAATATCTTCATACAACTCCACACTCCAATCTTCCCAAACTTTAACTTCAATCCAAATTTGACTCCTCTTTCCATACGCATACAACATCACGTGCATGCCATATGAAAACCTTTACCTCCACGTGCATTATTCTCTAGCCTGAGCATCCCGCATGATATCCCTGATCGTTTGGATCTCAACTTCTCCCAAGCCTAGTCCTGATCCATCACCGGCTATACTCTTATGGCCTCAAACAACATTTGCACATGAACAACAAAAAAACTTCATATCCGAGTACAAGTGCACACTAACTTGACTCACATCAACATACAATAGTATCACATACGAATAGAAATCATCTAGAAGTCATAAACATGAAGCAATCTAGAAATTCCACGAAAATAACTCGAAACCGACTCTAACCCGGGGTCTACCGGTCTGACCGTCGGGTTACCCAGTCAGACCGCACCAACACCACCGGTCTGACCGGCAGCACCTGGCCGGTTTGATTGGCCACCCAGTGCCGACTGCACTAACAAAAACACTATTCATCATATTTTTCAAAACACTCATCTTTGACAATTTATTCATCACATAGATTAATCAACACCTTGATTTCATAAAAACTTCAATCTAACGAATCATCTTTGAACCAAATTAATTTACAGTTATTTTCCTGAGTCTATAACCATGTATGTACTGTCTGAAGTAGATTCAGAGATGGTTTGAGAATCAAGGCAAACGACTGTTAAGCGTATGGCCACTTGTCTGTTAGTATAATGCTGCAGTAAAGAGTAGTAATAAGCATATATAGACAACAGTGGTAGTCATTTTCAGTCACTAAAATACATACACTCTTATTGTACCGTAATTCATGGTGCCCTTGAGCCATGGCCGTCGTTACCATCATCACTCGCACTTGCGATCGAAGGAGTGATTAGGAGATGGTTATCGTGTGTGACGTGGATCAAGCCAGATAAGCATTTGTTTTATTTTTGAGAGAGAGCAGGGATAAGCATTTCAATTAGCAAATGAAAGGTGTCTGCTATAGCTTTTTCTGCAAGGACAATAATTAATGAATCTGAAAGTGTGTCGTCCTTGGAAAGAAGAACCACTCATTAATCGAACAAGTGTCACAAATTGGATCATTGACTGCCTGACTGGACAGGAATGTTGGTTCATTATCATGTCATAAATAAAAGATGCATGAAATCAGTGAGCAATCATTTTCAAGGAAAATCATCAAGGCCACTGTTCTGTTGTTGACAAGCTAATGTTTTTCCTCACAGAACAATAAAAACAGTATCCTTCCATCTCTATAGGATGTGACTTAGTTAATTATCCAGTTACTGCTAGAGAGTTGGCGAGAATCGGCTGTGCATGCCAACATCAGAAATTAATTTGGGGAACAAAGAATGAATTAAACTAAGTTCATAAAAGAAAAATAATCCTGCATATCAAAATATTCAGAAGGCGAAAAATACAATATCAGATGCGAAAAGGATCAAGGTTGCATTGCAAACCATATTTGTTTGCTGGTGATATATGCAACTTTAGAGAGCCAGCAAATGGCGTATCTCTACCTAAAGAAAGATATTCCCCTTTGGTATTGACACAAAGGAACATAAATCTCTCTCATTAACTGGCACGCACAACGGTTGCTTCATCTGTCAACTGCTAATTAACTTTCTGAAACGCTGATGCTTTTTAATCCTCTTCTTCCCCGGCCCATGCATATTCCCTCTGCTTTAATGGTGTGAAATTTCAGAACAAGAATCTAGTTTTCGCATACAGAGTTCCAGAAATTTCCGGCTGGTCATCTCATCGATCTTCTACGATCCTTTTTGAGTTTTTGATGCTGATCAGCCACACCGCTAGATAGTTGACACATGTATGCACTAGCTAATCTTGTTAGCTGAAAAGGAAGCAAAGAGGAAAGCAGTAAAGCAGCTTTGTTGCCAAGCTGCTTGGCAGGTCACATTTTTCATTTCCGAGTTGATTAATTTGCAACCATCATGCATCCATGCAATTAACTACTTCAGTTATTTAAGCATATTAGTAAAATTGTGTGCAGTTTTTTTTTTTGAAGGGAATTGGAGCTGTCAATTACCCATGTCATGTGTGGATGCGTTACCTTGCAGACTATATAAATATGAGTGAAATTGACATGAGCCAGCGACGAGTTGCCTTGTTGCCAAACAATTACTATTCATTAGTACTATATCTGACCCAAAACCCAACCATTTCTCCCCCTTTGCGTTGCATCTCATCGTTCTTCCATTCTTTCCAGAGACAAAGTAATTGACCATGGCAAAAAATCCTCATGTCTCCATCTCTCTCATGACCGGTCTCGCCATGGCCATCTTCCTCCTCTTCAGCTCCTCCTTCCTCCAGGCCGCCCAAGGTACACACCTTCATCTTCGCCTGATTCATCATGCATCTTGGTGATCCTTCAAGTCGGTTCTGATCGATTCCATTAAAATTCATGCATGCAGGATCAGACAAGAAGATGGTGATGAAGTACGACTTGCCGGTGAAGAGGCTGGTGTACCGGCCGGCGTTGATCAGCACGGAGGCGGCGGCGTACGAGCCGTTCGAGCTGTGCATGGGGTGCAGGTGCTGCGCGTCGTCGAACGCGAGCAGCTGCGTGGACACTCGGTGTTGCTACTCCATCGACTGCAACATCCCCGGCAAGCCCTTCGGCGTCTGCGCCTTCTACCCTCACACCTGCGACTGTGGCGCCACCAATTGCACCAACCAGCAGCAGCCATGACCTCACCTCTTGCTGCTGCTAATTCAATTCTCTTCCATGATCAATATATATACATATGCGCCTGAATTATTCAATGGTTTTCTGATGCGATTGCAAGCGTATTAAGTTTTTCCACAGATTTGGGACTAGATATGCTTAAGGATGTCATTGTTCCTGACATGAGTATATTGATCTCAAAGTTTAACAGCATATACAGAATCTTCAGAAAGGGATTAATTCTCAATTTATCGGTTCCACAAACATTTGATTCGTGCTTTAAATCTTGATTTACATTCTCTCCTATCAGAGAGTTAATTTGAGGGTGTGGTCTGATTAAATGCTATAAAATCCAGTTTGATGTATGGATATGGTTGTGTAGACTACTAGCTAGACTGAAGACTAAAGGCGGCTGTTTTGTTTGACTATTGCAGGACTAGCACCTAGCACTGTTGTTGTTTGTACTTTCAAAGCCTGAATATTCTCTTCGTTCTAAAATATAAAAAATTTTGGATGAATGTGACACATTCTATTATAATGAATTTAGATAAAAAAATTTGTCTAGATTTGTAATAATATGATCTATCACATACACCTAAATTTTTTTATATTTTGAAACAAACAAAGTATGTGCCAAATACGAAGTACATGATCAGCATTCAGCAAGGTGGATGGTCTAGAAATCAAGTTGGTCAGTCACAGGCCGGCACGCTTGATTTGACAATCACTTTTTAGGTGGCAATGCAAATGAATTGTAGGTACAAACCCACAATGTTAGTACTCCGTAGCTTAATCAGCTCATCAGCTAAACGCCTAAGCCTACTCTGAATAAACTTCAAGTCTGAAACGCACGTGATCGGGGGTACTCATCTCAGCACGATTAAGAACACAATAATCAAAAAAAAAATTTAGAGAAAGAGAAATCTCTTCAAATATATTTTTTAAAAAAATTATGAGTGTGTTGAAAATTGAATACGGAACTTTAAGTTGAAACCACGTACCTTTTATCACTGTGCTATCGAGTACATATATACCACTGCTATCAAGTACATATATAAGAACTCAATAATCAGGCGCTTATATATAGGATGAAGATACTCTCTGCCTGTCTGTCAGACATGCAACTCGATCATCGCCCTGGAAAACACATCTTTGTCAGGCCTGACCAACGTACCATTGTTGTTTTGCAAATAAAAATTCAGATTCTCCTTTCTCCGATGATGCAGCATCGGTTTCACTGATCTGAAACTAGCTACAAGAAATGGTTCGCTTTGTCTAACAACTTCCTTTTGTTTGAGCTTTGGGTTTGCAGACAATCATGTATTGTATGGTCGCCGGGATCGCCACGGATCAACCGGTGCAGTGCCCCACGTACAGCACACCTATATATACTGCAAAATGTATATGGTGTTTGAGGATGAGTTGTTTCAAGCTGCTCCTCTACTTTTTACTACTCCCTGTCAATAGGTTAATTGAGAGAGACATAACTCAATTTCAAAACAAGAGCTTACCTACCTCAATAACTACTACAGTAGGGAGCTTTTAGCCCATCTGAATAGACCTGGCCCATGGAAGGCCTGTCCATTAATATGGGCCTTAGCCCTTCCTCTTTAGGCAAAAGTACTCCGAAGGTCCATCTTGTCACCAAATTACAAAATCGTTCTTAAACTGCAAAACCGGATACAACGCATCCCCCAACTTATAAAACCAGTGCAAACGAGATTTCTCGGTGGTATTGTTCCCGATTTTGGCTGGTTCCTTTGACTAGGTCTTCATCCCATGTGGCATTGACGTTGTGTTTATGTAACAATTCAATTGAAAAAAAATAAAAACCATGAGGCTCACGTGTCAGTTACACTAAAAATAATTAAAAAATAATGGGGCCCATGTGGAACCCACATGTCATCCTCCCATGTGGGTCAATTAGAAGCGGGCGAGCTCGCCGGCCTCCCTGCCCTCCTCGCTGACCCCATCTCCTCCCCCTGCGTCGCCACCAGCATGACTGGGAAGCAAGCGAGGATCCCCAAGAGCGTGGCGTGGAGCAGCGCTTGCGGTCACCAAAGCTAAGGAGGCCGAAGACGACGGCGAGAAGTCGGCCGGCTCCACGCGGGTAAGGCGGCGGTGGGAGCAGAGTAGGAGGCGGAGTGTAACGTCCCGCCTTCGCACCATGCCTGCACACGGTCGGTCACCCATCCCTAAATTTCTTCAGGCCAAGCACGCTTAACTTTAATGGGCTTCCGAAAAAGAAGTTGCAACTTGTTAGCATGAGTATCCTATCAATCTTATTATGCCTCGGGCCGGGGTGTTACACGGAGCAGCGCGACTGGTGAGGAAGGAGCGCGGTGGAGAGAAGGGCCGACACGATGGGCGGCGGCCAGCGGAGAGGAGCTGGGTGTCGACGGCATCACCAATGCGGTGAGGAAGAGGTTCGGTGAGGCGGGCGCGGCCAACGGTCCTTGGAGCCACCCACCGCCGTCTTCGCCTCGACCCGGAACCATCACTGCCACTACCACCTCTCCTGGTCGGTCATCGCCGCTGTCTTCGCCTCGACCTAGAGCCGCCGTCATTGTCTTCACCTTGACCCAGAACCGCCGCCACTGCCACCTCCTCTCCCGGCTGGTTGCCAGCCGTGCATCAAGGGAAGGAGAAGGGGAAAAGGAGAGGAGGGGAGGAGATAGAGAAGAGAGAGGATGAGGTGGAGGAAGTGGGACCCACTGACATGTGGGTCCCACTATATTTTAATCTTATTATTTGACTGACATGTGGGTCTACATATTTTGTTTTATTTTTTAAATTGTTAAAATTTGCTTCATGTGCCACATCAATGTCACGTCGGATGAAGACCAAGTTAAATTAGCCACGTAGGTGTCACGTCAGCCAAAACAGGAGACAATACCACAGAGGGATCTAGTTTGCACTGGTTTTGTAAGTTGAGGATCTAGTTTGCACTGATTTTGTAAATTGAGGGATGTGTCGTATCCGATTTTGTAGTTCAAGGACGATTTTGTAATTCGATGACAAGATAAGGGACCTCTGATGTACTTTTTCCTCCTCTTTACTAAAAGCTTCACCTTTTGAATTGGCATATGAACAATAAGACACCATTCATGTTATTTTCTTAAAGATAATAGAATTCATTTTAGTCTTTACTGCTTTTTAAAAAAACTATAACCAATTATATAGAGGTTGCAGAGCGAACAATCACGAATTACGAAATCATAGCTTGATTTAAAAAGAATAATTAAAATCGCACCATTGATGTCTATACATTTCAATCTTTATTTTCTCGGCACAGTCGCACACGCGTTCCCTCCCAAAAAGCTCTAAAACAATTTCGATTTCGACATGCATAGATACAAGTTGTGGACTTCTTCTTCAGGTACGCTTACGTAGTTCAAGATCTCTTTATGATCTGCTTTTTTCTTGTTAATTACGGCCTTAATTTGATACTAGTATCACTACTACAGAAACGGTTATTCCGTGCGGGCCGAAAGGCATCTTTTCGTACGGAAGGTCTGCCCGCACGCGCGAGAAGGTCTGAAAAAAGACCATTTTCGCGTGCGGGTGGGCCAACCGCACGGGTAAATCGATTATCCCGTGCGGTTGGCTTAAGCGGCCCGCACGAAAAGGTCCATTATCCCGTGCGGGCCGCTTAAGCCGACCGCACGGGATAATCGATTTACCCGTGCGGTCGCGTTTAAGTCGACCGCACGGAAAAAAAATTGAAAAAGAAAATAAAAATCATAGCTATCCCGGCGGCGGCGCGGATCCGGCCGTCGTATATACATCACAAATAACACAAAATTAATTTCACATCATCACAATTTCACATATATACTTCCCAACTAATTTATTTGTACAATTAAATTTACAAATAAATTGTGGTGGTGGTGGTGGTCGTCGTCGTCGTCGGTGGCGGTAGGTGGCAGTCGGTGGCGGCGGCGGCGGCGGCCGTGGAGGAGGCGGCGGTGGTGGTGGTGGTGGTGGTGGAGGTGGAGGTGGCAGTTGGTGGAGACGGCCGTCGATGGAGGCGGATGCGCCGGCACACCCGACAGTGGCGGCGGTGGTGGCGGCGGTGGAGGCGACGGTGGAGGCCGGCGGCGGAAGAGGGCGGAAGAGGCGGCGGTGGAGACCGGAGGCGGAGGAGACCGGCGGCGGGGAGGGGCGGTGGAGGCCGGAGGCGGAGGAGGCCGACGGCGGGGAGGCGGAGGCGGAGGCGTAGGCCGCCGGCGGAGGAGGAGAGCCCTTGACGGTAGAGGCGGGATCTGAATTTCGTCGAGTGTTAGAAAATTTCGGAGCCCGCGCGCACCTATATAGGCGGTGATGACCATCGCGTGCGGGCAGCTTAACAGCCCGCACGGAAAGATTATCTTTCCGTGCGGGCGGCTTAAGGGCCCTTTCCGTGCGGACGGCTTAAGAGGCCCGCACGGAAATCCAGTTCAACCTTTTTTTCTCTCTGGATTTCTCTCTCTAGTGTAGAGGAGAGAGAAAACAACTTTTTTATTTTTATTTTATTTTTGTAATATTTTTTTCATACATAGGAGCACGCAGGAACCAACCACAGAAAATTTAAGCTCGAACGGACGAAATATGTGGTCCGTAGAATTTTTCAAAGTTCTATCGAAAAGGGTCCCAAAGCTTCTCACCTCAAAAACACAATCTTGCAAGCGGAATTTCGAGATTTTGATTTCGCCGAACCCGACAAAGCGGGGGAGCAACGGATGTAACTTTTTCTATAGATGTCCGTCGATATATTATATGTCTGATTTCGAATCTATATGAAAAAGATATGGCTGTTTTATCGAAGGACACTCGAGTTATGACCGTTTGACGACAGACTCAAAAGATAAGCTTAGTGAATTGTTAAAACTAATTGGTGTAAGATAAAATCATGGAAAAATTCATGTGGATGCTACTTAATATGTTAGACTCACTGGAATTTTGGCATGATTTTATCTTTACATCTAGATCCCCAATTAAATTGGTCAAAACCCTAAACCCTAAACTCTAATCGGCAAAACTCGTACCTCATCCAAAAATGCATTAAATTATATGAAAGTATATAAGGAACATAATTTATTAAAATACTATCTTATTTATAATGAATTAATATAATTTTTCCATAATTTATTTTATTAGTTTTGACCCCCTAAAAATTCAATCTAATTTCGGACAGGCCGATTTTCTTTATTTTGCTGAGAATAAAATATAAGGAATTTTTGTGTGAAACCAAGGAAAATGGAAACTAGGTGTTTTTATATATCTCCACAAAAATCCACTTTATTTTATCTAGCCCACAAAATAAATTATAGTATTATAAAGAAGAGGAGAAAGAAAATAAGTAGGAAAAATCCTGAAAATGTCACATTGTCCAACGGTAGCGGGCCCTTTCCGTGCGGGCGGCTTAAGTGGACCGCACGGAAAAATCCATATTTCCGTGCGGTCCCTTAAGTGGGCCGCATGGAATAGTGCGGTATTATCCCGTGCGGTCCACTTAAGGGACCGCACGGAAATATGGATTTTCCCGTGCGGTCGCTTAAGTGGACCGCACGGGATAATGTCGCATCGGTTTTTCAGGCGCGGCCACTTATGGCTCGTCTGGAATCTATCGGAGGCCTCGTCCAGAAAAATCGTTTTTTTAGTAGTGTATATATATCAAGTGCTTCGCAACGCAAGCAAACAAAAGTTGCAATCACGCGGAAAAAGCAGCAATGCAGATTTAGAGAAGAAATAACTAGCTAGTAGTTAGCTTTCACAGTTCTGAAATTCTTTCTCCTCTTCTTCTGTTCATAATGTACGGACGCGGCTGGGAGTGTCGGCAGTCGGCCCAACAATTGATTAATGATGCATAGGTGAATCAGTGAATTTTTTATGTGGAGCATGTAAATTGTTGAATACTTCCACATGAATGTGCACGTAGTATGGGATTAAAAGCCAACACAATGATAAACAAAATTTCGGTACGGTATATCTTTTCCCCTAATGTCTTGAGAATATGAGGTAATTTTAGTTAATTAATTTGGTTTTTTTACTCTATATTGGTTGAAACAGATGGAATAAAAAAAATTATGCATTAAGATTTGCATGCATGGGTTACATTTGAAATATAACCTGTAAAACAATATACCTTACATTTAAGTAGAAATAGGACTTTTTTTATACATGATAATAAGATCCATGATGAGCTTAATGGATTCATGTGGGCCGGAAGCATGCAAACCGGCCCAGTTGTCCCCGAGGGTGGCCTACGTGTTATAGGCTTGCAACATTCTTGTGCGTTGGACTCAAAAATTGATCGACATTTTTCGCCCCACCTGCCCTTTTCAACACACATGCCTCTAAAAATTTTATATAGAAACTAAAATTCTACACTAATACGTCGTAGCTGAATCAGAATTGAATCAGAATTGGATGTGTCCGTGTACGCGCATTTTAAAAATGTTTCTCAAAGAAAACGTTTGTGTATAATAAAGTTTCTACGTATGTTTAAAAAAAGTTTTGGTGTATAATAAGAAAAGTAAGTATGTGCTCCTGATAGATTCGCTCTAGCCACGCGCACTAGACTTTTTTTTAACAAAGTGAGTATAACATGATAGTCATTAAGTCTTTTTTTAATTCTTTTATTCAATTTTATCTCTACAACTATTTATCTTAAAACACTAAAATTAACATCGGATTTAAATTTTTCTGACCTTCCTCGGAAAAAAGATCGAGACTTTTCAGTTTTGCTGTTTTGGAGTTATTCGCTTCCTCTCCTACAAACGAAATGGAGCCAATTCTTCTGCCTGTTTTTTACTAGACTCTAAAATAGATGATCAATCGTACCAACTAAATAATAAACCCTACGACACGTTATTGCATCATCGACAATTGATCATTATTGTGTCCGACTCGTTACATACGACAGATGATGTGATCAATTAAAACTGCAATTTGCAAAATAACAATTACCACATCTTTAACGTATTCCTCCATTTATAAGTAGCTAGTTCACGCATTGTAATTAAGCGCTAACTAACCATTTAGCTAGTGTACTGGCAATTTACTAAACTAAGGAGATTATGATCAAGTTGTCAAAGGATCCAATAAAGCGATTACTTATTAGAACTCTAATTAACCTGTTCAACCTAACCTTGTCATTATTTTGGTTTGGAGTTTGTGTTGTCTAGCGTGATTAATCATGCGAGTAATGTGCGTAAGCTGCAACGAATCTTGTCTCGTTGTCATTGGCTAGTCTGAGAATGAAACAAAGATGTGCATATGGGTTTTGCTGTGTTAATCTGTCATAAGATTCACCAAATGATTCAGTTCTCACTTTTGCTCTCTTCACGAGTCTCTGTTTCTTCCCTAGCTCATGCATGCCAGGGCCGTAGGGCGTCTTCATCTCATTCAACTGACTAAAGTAATACGTATGATCAGTCGACCAAATTGTTTGCACTTGAGATTTGGTGGTAATGTAGTTCATGCCTATACCTATATTCGGTTTTCACTGGATATTTCTGTTATTGAGAGATGGAATACAGAATTGTATCACTAGTATCATTTGTATATCAAATTATCAATGCCAAGTTGCAGTGCCAACTTTTGTGTGTGGAAGCAACAGATCTTGGAATAAATCATCTTGAGGAAGATAATATTGCTAGTTTCGGATTCTGTAACCTAGATATATAAATGTCCGTAACTTACTAGCATAGGCCGGTGGTTGTCGAATAAATTAATTAATCCTTTGTTGAGCATCGCAAGGGAGTGTGGGGTATGATGAAATCAAATTCATGGCTAGGAATATATAGGACTTAGGAGGATCCTTCCATGGCCAAATTGTGCATTGTCAGGACATGCTTTCATCCATGTTTTTCAAAGAGCAATTAGCAAGCAAGAGGTGTCCAAGAAAGGATCCAAGACCACAGAATCGGATTAAGTTGTGGCCACTAGCGAATTAAACCAGCGTTTCTTGACTGCTGTTGAGATATTGCGAGCAATTAAACCAGATCGATGTTACGCATGCGTGACGGTGACCTCCCTAGGAACTCCACTTCACCCGTCCACACCAAAGCAAAAAAATAGTTGTTTGTTCTGTTTAGCGTGCAGAATCTTGGGCTTTAACAATTGCACGAGTAATTATTCCAAGTGATTAGTGATTACTGTGCAGAAAGAGTGGCGTACTTAATTTGGGAAATTATGAGATGTGTACGCTAAGATGGACACAGCAATGGAGAGCAGCCTACTGCATATACAAACCGCACCAAGTGAGGCTATATATAAACAAAACTGTTCGTGTAAGAAAATGAATGGATGATTTGGATCGCAAGAAATTGAACGTACGATATCTGAAAGATTAGTTGGAAGCTAGCTTTCCGACACTCAATCAGTCTGTACAACACAGTTACAGAGTTACCGACCAAATCAAGTCAGTTGTCCATGGATGCAGGCATGTTGGAGTAAAAGAGAGAGAGTAAAATTAATTGTCAGGATAACAGCGTGCATTGACTGAGTAGTTGCAGTTTACCCAAGTATTATCACGTTGTGACAAGCACAAGTAGTAATGAATTGACTAGTAATTAACAGTGGACCAAATTAAACCGTGTTCCGCGGCTCATTCCTTTGTTAGAAGCTAGCTAGAGGTTGTTCTTCCTTTGCAGGCAGGCAGACGAATATATGGCACATTAATTCAGGTGAGATATGCCACGCATTCACGCAGGCATATATATATATATATATATATATATATATATATATATATATAAGTTACAACTCATTAAATCTAAAACTCAACATATGATTATACCACATCATCATTATATCTTAAACATCATACAAACATACAACATCACCTACAACTAGCTGGGTAGCCCGCGCAATTACGCGGCTAGTGTTCATACAAAATTATTTACATATGACTTTACTTAAAATTTGTTAAATAGTAAAATTTGTTAATTTGTTAAATTAATGTCTTTTTTTTCTTCGATTAATGTGAGAATTTCTAGTCCCAACAGCGAACGTAGTGCCTCCTTTTCGAGCTGTTTTAATAATATAACTAGCTGGATGGCCCGCGCAATTGCGCGGCTAGCACCCACAACATTATATATATATCTTTTCACATGATTTTACTTAAAATTTGTAAAATAACCATCTCATTGTTTTATGACCTTCAAAGATCCAACCTTGTCGTTTCGAGGTTTCTAATTTTATAATTTTTTAAAAGTTATATCAGTCATTATCCCTAACTTCTTTATTTGTTTGCCTGACCTACCATAGTTTCTATTCATCATCCTTAATACCTTCGAAAATTAGACCTTTTAGTTTCTACAGTTTATTGTCTCGTCAGGTTTCGTTTTTATAATTTTTGAAAGTCCTGTCAAATGTCGTTGCTATACTCCTGTACAGCCTACCCGCTGGCTTCCCTCTTTAGTGTCACTGAGGATTTTAAAAATCGAAAATGATTATCATTGGGTTTATTTTTTACTTCTAAAAGTCTCGCCAACTATTTATGATTGAACTGCTTAATGATATGCTTGTTATCCCTCCTTTTAATCGTCATTGGAATTCTAAAAATCAAATATAATCAGTTTTGGGGTTTTCGTTTATAGTTTTAGATATCCCATCAACCACTGCCACCCTACTCCTTTATGAGTCCGTTGCTTTTTCTCACTTTATTTTTATTTACTACCGTTGTGTTTTAGATGGATTGTTCATTCAACATTTAATATTTTTCATTTTGATTTATTTTTCTGTTATTTATGAATTGTATTCCTACTTGAATTTTTATTTTTTTTTCTAATTTTCAGAATTTATTTTTTTATAAATTTTACCTCGTACTGTATTCTACATGTCTCTTTCAATAATTATTTTTATTTTTTTAGTTATTTCAAAATTGTATTCCTACTCGAACTTTCTTTTTTATTTTTATAATTTCAGATTTTTTTATTTTTATTGCAAATTTTAATTAATCATATATTGGGTTTTATATGGACTCTTATTTCAATATTGCTTATTTTTAATTTTGTTTAGTTATTTTTTAATTGTATTTCTACTTGGACTTTCTTTTTTCTTTTTTCTAGATGGATTATTTTTTTAACTTTGCTTATTTTTTATTTCAAAGTTTAGTTATTTATAAATTATATTCCCATTGAAACTCTCTTTTTTCCTTTTTCTAATTTAGAAATTTAGTTTCTTTTTTTATTTTGAATTTTAATTAAACTCGTGTTGTGTTAGAGATGGATTGTTCTTTCAATATTTTTTTATTTCTAATTTTAGCTATTTTAAAATTTATTCCTTCTCAAACTCCCTTTTTTTTTTCTGATTTTATAATTTTTTTATTTTTTATTTCGAATTTAATTAATCACGTATTGGGTTATTATATGGACTCTCTTTTAAATATTGCTTATTTTTAATTCCGAATTTCAATTATTCTTTAGATTGTATTCCTACTTAAACTCTTTTTTTTCTTTTTCTAATTTCAGAATTTTTTATTTTTTATTCTGAATTTTAATTAATCACGTATTGGGTTCTTATATGGACTCTCTTTTAAATATTAATATTGATTATTTTTAATTCTGAATTTCAGTTATTTTTTTAGATTGTATTTCTACATGGACTTTTCTTTCCACAGTCAACCTGATGACTTCTTTTAAAGCTGTTTTAATAATATAATATTTTTAAAATATTGGATGGCCCGCGTAATTGCGCGGCTAGCACCGACAGAAAATTATATATCTTTTCACATGATTTTACTTAAAATTTGTAAAATAACCATCTTGTTGTTTCATGACTTTCAAAGATCAAATCTTTTCTAATTTTATAGTTTTTTAGAAGTCATATCACTCATTACCACTTACTCCTTTATTTGTTTGCCTGATCTACCACACTTTCTATTCATCATCCTTGGAATCATCAAAAATTAGACCTTTTAGTTTCTAGAGTTTATTGTCTCGTCGGGTTTCGTTTTTATAATTTTTGAAAGTCTCGTCAAATGTCGTTGCTATACTCCTCTACAGCCCGCCCGCTGTCTCCCCTCTTTAGTGTCACTCGGGATTTTAAAAATCAAAAATAATTATCATTGGGGTTTATTTTTTACTTCTACAAGTTCCGTCAATTGTTTGTGACTGAGCTGCTTAATAACATGCTTGCTAAAAATCATCATCGAGATTCTAAAAATCAAATATAATCAGTTTTGGGGTTTCGTTTATAGTTCTACATATCCCATCAATCACTGTCACCCTACTCCTTTATGAGTCCGTTGTTTTTTCTCACTTTATTTTTATTTACTACCGTTGTGTTTTAGATGGATTGTTCATTCAACATTTAATATTTTTCATTTTGATTTGTTTTTTGTTATTTATGAATTGTATTCCAACTTGAACTTTTATTTTTTTCTAATTTTCAGAATTTATTTTTTTATAAATTTTACCTCGTACTGTATTCTACATGTACTGTTTCTTTCAATAATTATTTTTATTTTTTTAGTTATTTCAAAATTGTATTCCTACTCGAACTTTCTTTTTTATTTTTATAATTTAAGATTTTTTTTATTTTTATTGTAAATTTTAATTAATCATATATTGGGTTTTATATGGACTCTTATTTCAATATTGCTTATTTTTAATTCTGTTTAGTTATTTTTTAATTGTATTTCTACTTGGACTTTCTTTTTTTTCTTTTTTCTAGATGGACTATTTTTTCAACTTTGCTTATTTTTTATTTCAAATTTTAGTTATTTATAAATTGTATTCCCATTGAAACTCTCTTTTTCCTTTTTCTAATTTAGAAATTTATTTTATTTTTTTATTTCGAATTTTAATTAAACTCGTGTTGTGTTAGAGATGGATTGTTCTTTCAATATTCTTTTTTATTTCGAATTTTAGCTATTTTAAAATTTATTCCTTCTCGAACTCCCTTTTTTTCTATTTTATAATTTTTTTCATTTTTTATTCCGAATTTAATTAATGACGTATTAGGTTCTTATATGGATTCTTTTTTAAATATTGCTTATTTTTAATTCCGAATTTCAGTTATTCTTTAGATTTTATTCCTACTTGAACTCTCTTTTTTCTTTTTCTAATTTCAGAATTTTTTTTATTTTTTATTCCGAATTTTAATTAATCACGTATTGGGTTTTTATATGAACTCATATTTTTAATTCCGAATTTTAGTTATTTTTTAGATTGTATTTCTACATGGACTCTTTTTTTCTTTTTCTTCGATTAATGTGAGAATTTCTAACCTCTACAATTAACGTGGTGCGTCCTTTTCGAGCTTTCTTAATAATATAATTAATAGATAGATAGATAGATAGATAGATAGATAGATAGATAGATAGATAGATAGATAGATTTATTGAATTCTACAAATCAACGTGAAAGCATATCCAATCATCACCCCTCACATCATTTTCATAATATTTTAAAATATATATCTATCATATTTATAATGCTTAACATATACTTATCAATATATTTTGCATTAAAGCGTGGGTATCATTTGTTTGTTTCATGATTAGTAATGATAAACCCTGACTTTTCATTATTTTTTTTCTTTTTACTCATAGCTTGATTGTTGAAAAAAAAAACTAAGTCTGAAGCTCAATATGCAACTATGCCACATTATCATCTACTAGCAATAATTATATCTCAAACATTATTACAGAAAGTGCTATTGGTATCGGTTAAGAAACCTTCATAGGTGCCGGAAAACCAGCACCTAGAAGACGGGTGCCGGCGGCGAAGAAGATGAAGATGACAGAGGATGGGGAGGAGGTGTTGCTGGCGTATCGTCTGCGCAAGGAGGAGGATGGGAAGAGGAGGAAGAAGGTGGTGAAGAGGCTGGGCAAGGAGGAGGTGGAGAGGCTGCTGTCGCTGAAGAGGGTGACCGAGCCGACACTCAGCGAGGAGGTGATGTCCAGCCCCTTTCTGCCTGACGACGAGAGGGACCTGCTGCTCCGAGCCGTCCGGGTGCTGAGGGCCTCCGACATGAGAATTCGCGAGGACAAGGAGTTTATCCGCGCCCAGTTCGAGGCCAAGGGCTACGTCGACGTCCTGGATGAGGTCTCCGACGACGACGACGACGAGATGGAGATGGAGACGGAGATGTAGCCGGTGCAACTTCACCTGTAATCCGCTTGTTTCAGTTCCTCTCACACCACCACCCTAATATTATTAGCCTCATCTATCCATGATTAGTTTACTATCTATCTATGTGTCGACCGATCAAATCTATCAGTCAGTAATCTATCTATGTATCGATGAATCACTATGGAATCTACCTCCTATGTTTTTATCAATCAGTCTATCTAAGATTATGGTAATCTCACATTGGTCTAAGTTGTGTTGGGGGTAATTTTCAGACAGTGCTGCCCCTCAACTCCAATACCCAATGCTGTGATGATTTGGAATACATGTGCAAGATTCCAGTCCCTCTCAGAAAGATTCGGAAGATATTGACAATATGCTGCAAGAAGACAACGTGTTAGTGTACTAAGAAAGTTTTGTTTATACCAAATATTAGAAGAATCAAGAATATGGACAAATCCCAGGGAATGTTACAAACAACTTATTTGTCTCATACTCACCGGTCTTTATTTATTTAAGCCACTTTTGATTTGTTTACTAGATGCATAAACGCACAAAGCATCAAAGCAATATGGTAATAACAATATATGGTTATTAATACAAAGTTGTCAGAAGGAATAAAATGGTTTCTCATCAGCAAGGAACAACTTAACAGCTAGGTATACAAATTGAAATGAATAGTTCAAACAAGGTGGAATAAATTTTAGCAACTCTGCAGAAATCATTGTTTCAGTTTTGCTAAATCTGAGTCTTCCATCTAACTTCTGATCACTGAAGACAGAACCGAGACAAAACGTTATTAGAGATACAACCTCTAAGACAGAATCTGAGTCTATTGGTATATTCACAATTTCACATAATATAGTAATGCATTTCTGATAGTGACATGCACAGGATATCCTCTAAGTAGAATGAAAGAGGAACCCAGTAGATATATTGCGAAATACGGGGAGACTGAAACTAGTGCAGTACATCAATACGATCGAATATTGTAGAATTCTGTCAAAATTATAGTGTAATTCCTTATATTTGTGGCAGTGTCACAAGTGGGCTGCCAACATGTACGAATTACAAGAGTTATTCTATACTTAAGGACTGTTCCTTAATTTACATAGAAAGTATAATGAAATGTCACCATTTCAGGGTTCCTTTGAAAGACATAACTTATTCAGGAATTTTACATGAAGCAATTAATTTCTCGCATGGATCAGGAATAAAATCCCATGTTGCAATGGTTATCTCGACAAACAATTCCATAAAAACCTCGTATTATACCCCCAAAAGCTACATAAACAGTGCTGACACAACCTTTACTCCTATGCATTATATTCTGACATGATATGTTTCAGATTTCAAAAGAATACCCTTCGAATAGGGCTGGTGTCAAGTAGAATACAGTCAAGGGAATGATCCATACTACTTGGTTTAGCATTTACAGAAGAAGTGTTCTGTTTACCTAATACATGGTGCATCTACAAAGGAATAAACATATTATCTGGCAGTAAGATATGTACACAATGCAAAAATACATGAGATGAAAAAAAGGAGTTCAATATTAGTAAGTAACGTCTACACATATATTACAACAGAATATCAGGTAGTATGCAGAATATGATTAGTATTATCATCTGATATGAAAACACCGCAAATCAGTGTAATATCTAAAATGTAGCTGTGAAGCTGAATGCTAGAGGAATAGTGAAATGCACCACACAAAGTTAAGTAGTATATATAGACATTTTCTAGGAAAAAAGAGCACGGTATTCTTTGGCTTCTTGGGCCATTTCTTCCATCGTTCTATCTTTTCTTTCAATATCGAGGTCCAATGTCTCGTTTTTTGCATTCATCTGCTATGAACAAAGAGATTATTCAGATTTATTTGATGGAATATCAGATGAAGTGAGAGTTATTCCAAGCAGCATCACTAACCATGCCACTATTGTCATCATTGTTCTCAAAATCTTCCTTCCTTCTGGGAACGATGTGAATGTGAACATGCGGAACTGTTTGACCAGAGTGAGGTCCATCCTGATAAGTAGTAATATTTATTCAACTTCATATCATACACAATAGAAGATAAAGTTAGTTTTCATTAGTTTTTACAATTTTTCATTAAAAATTGTAAACAATGTTACGAAGATACTAAATTGGGATCTGAAACCACATGTAATTATGTGAGCAACATCATACTTGTCATGCTCACACGAATTTCAGCTATACTATTTCTTAAACTGGAAGTGAAAGACCTCATAGGTTACAAGATAAATCGAACCTGAATTGTGAATGTGAGCGAAGAAGCCCTGTGGTACTGCTCAAGACGTACACCAATGTCCTTTGCCATCATCCACAAATCACGAGTCTCATCAGGACTAAGATCAGCGAATCGTTCCACAAGACGCTTTGGGCATACAAGAACATGTATAATTTAAGTTAAGGAAAAAAGGGGGTTAAAAATGTAAGTCTTAGGCTGTCAAAATTGCAGTGCCACATAGCAGTCCATCATAGGACAAAGGCAACAAGAGCTGGGTTACCAGTTGTCACCTGAGATAACTGAAGTAATTAGCACAACCAGAAATTAACACAACAAAACAGGTAGAATTATTTTTTTCTTGGAATAATAAGCATGATTCTCCTTCGATAGGCAAAAAACAAGCGAGAACTATGCTACCATTTTCAGTAAACAGATACCAGTATATCACAGTTTCATTGCCTAGGACAGGGTGAACAAGGGTACAAGGGTACGTTAATTCTAGTTCGGTGCTGGGTCTTTCTTCTTGTTTTGAAACAGAGGCACATTTCATTGATAAACAGTAAGGAAAGATTTTTTTTTGCAAAAAAAATAGCAGTAAGAGAAGTTGAGAGAGGAGATTACCGGAATGTGAAATAGAAATACAAAGCAAAAGACACTAATTAGAGAGTAGAGTAGAGCAGTAGCGCATACATATAATTGGCAAAAATAACGGATATGACCTGCAGGGACAAGATTGGTACAGTAGTACGATGAACAAAGAAAGAGGGATAGAGCAATTAATCAGGAGTGATAGATTTGTTTTGAGGAGAGGAAATAGGCAGCTAGGTACCTGGGCGGGTGGGTCGGAGATTGACGATGGCGAAGGAGAGAGGCGAAACACCTGCCGCTCGTCTATCTCGTGCGGACCAAACTTGTACTTGCTGCCCGCGCCCGGATCCATCTCCTTCTCCCTCTTCGATCTCTTTCTTGGACGGCGACGGCGACGGCGACGGAGAAGAGGAAGAAGCAGTTGAGTTGCGTTGGGTTTGGTCCATATGGTTGTGGACTGTGGGGCCGGGTCAAGTCAAGTCAATGGTCTTGATGGGCCACACCACAGTACAAGCCCATCAGAAATACTGCTAGGACTATTCAAATCAGGCCCATTAAGTGTTGTCACTTTCTCAATCTGAAACTCTGAATTGATCTGGTCACCCTGCTTCTGCTTTGAATAAGTAGGCGATGCATGCATGCCAGCTCCCTCACGCTAAGCCAAATCCCAATCCAACGTGCCCTGCACTATTTGTCCACACCTTCACTTCAATTTGCGAAAATAACCATGTTGCAGAAAATTTTCACATGAAGAAAATTTACGAAAATTTCCGCCGGCCCTTTTCAGCTGGTCTCACTCTCACTCTCACGCATTAATAACCAGGCTGCAGTGTAGGCAAAGCTAGGCACCCACGTAATGTCCATACGTCGGCGTTGCTCATCGAAATTTAGCTAATTGGCCCAACCAAATCTTGCTTTGCTAGCTTCCCCTAGCTAAGATAAGCTATACCTTAATAGCTAGCTCCCTCCCTCCCTCTCAAAACTTAGTTACTCATCAAGCAGCATGAGAAGGATACAGATACACCCTTCTTCTTCACACGGCGCCGGCGCCGGCGGACGTGCACGTCGTTGGGCGGCCGCCGCAGAACAGCCGGTGGTGTACACGGTGTGGAAGAGATCCAGCATAGGCTTCCAGGGCACCGACGGCTTCTCCGTCTATGACTCCGCCGGCAAGCTCGCCTTCCGTGTCGACAACTACTCCCGCCGCCGGAAAGCTTTCGCCGGCGACCTGCTGCTCATGGATGGCCACGGCACGCCTCTTCTCTCCCTCAGGCCGCAGGTTACCTTTTCATTCGTTTCTTTGATTCTTCGCTACCTACTCGTACATATATCGCTTTAGCAGCGACCTGTTTACTGATCAGTTTTTGCTACTTGATAGCTTACCTCTCATAAGCTTGAACTTAAAATATGTTGGGAGCTTAATTGTGTCTTTCTCGTTCATGCATGATCGCGTTTCTAATCTTCGGTATCATAATCTATGGACGATGACCATGTGGTTCTTGCTTCTGCTTTGCTTTCAGTACTCCAAATTTAGGGTACTTACTCAATTAGTACATAAAGAGATTAATTTAGGGTACTAGCTATAGCTGCAGATTGGATGACCATTTCGGAGTTTCAGATGGCAGGCACAGGATTTTTAAGTTGTGTGTTCTAAAGAGAAAAAAGAACTTCTTTTAACAGCCAAAAGCGCTATATTTGACGTGTATAATATCATGTAGTAATGATGGTATAATACATAACATACGTATTATATGTTGAATACGGCCTCTTTTTGTTTCTTCATACAGATGTGCATCACATATCATAAAACCTATTTTGTTTTATCGAAAATCTTGGATATTCATTAGAATACCCTTACATTAATGGGCCCACGTCTTTGACATGGAGGTTAATCTATACATCAAACTTAACAATATCCGTGTATACAGGCATGAAGTTTCTCAATTTAAATGATGCAGTCTTATTTGTTGCTTTGATCAAAGCTTTGCTGCTATCTTAATCATGTAGCCAAACATGCATTACTTAGCAACTAATTCGAGGTTGGAGTCCAACCGTTGGATATTTTAATTTCCCGTATATAAATTCTCGCTTTGCTTCCTTGTTTCCGTTCTCTCATGATTTGATTAAAAAAAATCCCAGTTGTTGGGTACTCAAAATCTCAAAACGACAAGTTCTACTGTACTCATAATCTCATATGCGGTCCTAATTAACTCTTAAAAAATATTTTATGATCAGATATTGACCAGTCAAGCCAAACAAAAAAAAATCTATACCACTCTTTCACGCGTCATTCTCTATAATAATTGAAAGATTGTACTATTGCCAAAAATATTTAATTAATTTAGTCTATCGGGCAGGACATGTCCAAGCAAAATGCATCCAATTCCAAAAACAAGCAAACAAAATGCTTTCATCATAATAGCATATGATATTGTTTTCCAACCTAAGTGCTTCACCTTAAATCTCTCCATGTGCAACTTGCAATGTTCAGTTAATTAAGTGACAAAGAAGCAACAATAGAAACATGCTCTGCATGATCTTTCATTGTTAACTTTTCTTCTGCCGCTAGTTTTTGACTAGGCAATGTAAAACCACTACAGATAATCAGTGTAAATTAAAATTAATTCTCATTGATATAATGTGACACAGATCCTCAGCCTGCACAATCGATGGAACTGTTACAGAGCACAAGAGGAAGAAGGCCTGGTCAGCACTAGCTCTCCTTTAGTGTCACAGCAAGTCTTCTCCATGAGGAAGAGCTCAGCTCTGCAGAGCAGCGATGAAGCAGAAGTTTTCATGTCAACAAGAACAAGTGATCACAGCCAGCCTGATGCTTCTCCCAGCCCCAGCTTCAGAGTCGACGGCTGCTTCTCCATGAGGAGCTGCAAGATCCGTGGCAGCAACGGCGAGGAGGCAGCACGGATCACGAGGAAGAACGCCGGCGCGATGTCCAGACCAGTCAGTCTCGGCGACGACGTGTTCACCCTCGTCGTCAGGCCAGGCGTCGATGTTGCGATCATCATGGCCATCGTCGTTGTCATGGACCGTATCTGTCGGAGGCCCTACACACCAATGGCGTGTTCATCATCTGGAAATTCAGTAGTTCATAGTGGAGAAATCATCAAATCGAAGGAAAAATGCCATCTAAACCGCAGTAGTAGTAGTTTGCTGTAAATTTATATATTGCAGCTAGCTGAGATATTATTACTAACACTGTGCTGAATTTTGTTTGTTTGTAACCTTCTCTCAGAGAGAATTTGGGAAAAGTTCAGGTTTTATAAAGATAAGAATAATGTGACCTCAGAGGGCACATTCTACCTAGAGAGAATGACATGCACTTCACTTGCTATACAGAGTGGATACCTGAAGCACCAGATTTTACCAAAAGAGCTGCTTATGCATTAGCATAGAATCTACTGTTGTGATGGAGCTGGAGCATGCATTCCTACCTATATATTCCAACGAATATTTGCAACAACTCAACAAGCAATACTACAATAGCTTCTCCGCGGCACTGAGACAACTAGTGGTCGGTATGCAGGCCAAGTAAACCAGGTCACACGACTACGACAGAAGCTTAATTGGTGTTGATTACCTAGTACACCGGCAACGTCCCCAGCCTACACTCCAGATAGCTTAACTCAGGTCTGTCCAACAGTCACATCCCACTTCTGCACACAGACAGCCACATTTGCCAATCAAGTTGTTCTTCACCACTTGTCAAAGATAGCTGCAAACGTATGAAAGTTGCAATTTATGGCATATATGCGCAATTATTCTGTTCAGTGTATCCCATCATGTCAATGGCCCTTTTGATAGTAAGCATGATGCAAAGATGAAAGTGACCAAAGTTGCTCGAGTCCAGAAACATAATCAGCAAAAGGGGATTAAGATCTAACCAGTTACTTGAGCTATCCTCAAGAATGTTTATGCGTAAAGCAAGCACAAGGGTTAAAGCTCAAGGATAAATAAAATCAGAGCTTCTTTACGTTTGAATCACATTAAATTAGATGGGATTCATGCATGAGTCTCTTAACCAGAGAAAAGTTCACAGGAGGTCAAAACAAGAAGCAAAAGAAGTGCAAACGATGGATGTTTTTTCGAAACATAAAGACTACAGTACACACTGATACAAAATTAAACTAGTATTTTCATGGGTCAATCAGATCATTAAAGTTTTCATGATCTTATCAAAAAGGTGCGTCAAAATGATATAAAGTTTAGCCAGGACTACGGCCATTGGCCACAAATTGCCAGAATTATTCTATTAATGAGTCAGGTTAACTTTTCAAATGTTGGCTAGGTGCATAGACTAACAGTATTACAGTAACAAGGTAATAAAAACAATATATCGCATAAAAGATGGTAGACTTAGCCAAGATTCTGCTAAACCATAAACTTTATGGACAGTCGGCAGAAGGAATAGAAACTTTGACTCACCACAAAGAGCTAGATAGAAAGTTGAGTTGTGATCCATCCTGTCCAACAAACTGTCAGCTACTATGCTATGTTGAATTTCTGGCTTTTTCACGCAATAAAACATGCCGAAAGCAGAATTTATCACAGCAATCCACATAAGCATAAGAGAATACACTTTCCAACTAGCATGATCAAATGAACAAAAAACCGAGTCTGAATAACTAAAGAGCAATGTAAATCTCAAGAAAAGTCAATTTTTGAGCTGAAACTAAATGCAATGTACTGATAGCATGGATTGCAAGCCCTCTACTTGATCCAAAAGACCAAAAGAATGAGCCTTCTTTCTTTTAAGCAGGCTTTCAAGTAGGTACTGAAAGGTCTTATGATGTGTTTTATTACTATTTTGTAGATTGTGAAACCATAGTATGACCCAACCAGCTATAGATAATATACGGCTGTCTAATTTCATATGGTACAGGACATCCGTCATAAAAATATAAATTTTCCAACAAACAACTACTGCAACACCGTGGCATAACTAGTTTCAAAGATAAAGATTTATCAGTAAGAACACATTTTACAACAAGCAAATATCGCACAAAATTAGATAATTTCATAATATCATTCGAAGACTTGAATTCCCATGATGGATGACAAACAGTTACAAAAATAATTTCTTGAGAAGAATAAGTGCAATTTAGAGACAGTTTACAAGAAGTGCATCGTAAAAAATACATCTAAGAGAAGAGAGCACGGTACTCATTGGCCTCATGAGCCATTTCTTCCATGGTTCTATCTTTTCTATCTATGTCCAGATCAAGTTTCTCCTTCAATTCCCTCTCTTTGACATCAATCTATTAGAAACAAGTGGATAAGAATTTTGTGATAAATATTGGGTTAAAGTATTGGATAAAAGGGGGTTGATTGAGAAATATGCCACAAACCGCATCATATATCTCATCATTTTTCTCAAAATCTCCTTTCTTTCTAGGGATGACATGGATGTGGACATGTGGAACCGTTTGACCAGCTTGTGGACCATCCTGATAAGCACTAGAACTAATGAGCAAATAGCTTAATTTTATTATAAAAAATAATAATTCACGGCAGACATGAAAAGTTATAGCTAGGGTAAATGATAAGAAAATAGTTAAGAACACTTGTATGGGAAATCAATATGTTTTTTTATTTCAACACAACAAGATCATCATATTTAGACCCCCCTCCCCCCCCCACCCCCCAACCCAACCCACCCATAAGCAAAACATACATGGTACTCCTCTTGATGGTATGAGTAAAAATAGAAATAATGAAAATACAAACTCCTACTGATTGCAGTGGCATAAATACATAGACCTTACCTGAATAGCAAATGTGAGTGAAGACGCTTTGTGGTACTGCTCAAGCCGTACACCAACTTCCTTTGCAGTAACCCATAAGTCACTAGTCTCATCAGAACTTAGATCAGCAAATCGTTTCACTTCACGCTTGGGGCACACTAAAACATTTGTATATTGTCAAGGTAAAACAACATATAAAATATATCACATTCTCTCAATATATCACACTATAAATCAAAAGTGGATGGCTAACCAATAAAATTATGGAAGATTTGCTCGACACAGCAGTACAAGTAACAGTTATATCAATCATAACCATTAACCAAGTAGCAGATAAATACTACAGATAGATCCGTTGCATGTATGAACATCATTTGATGGTAAAGATGGCATCCTTTGAGAAGATCAATCAAGTAAGATGACAAGCGGCAAAATAAACACCTACATCACCTCTTCAGCCAATCCACAAAATTGTCCTTAAGGCAGACTTGATATTTATCAAGTACTATAGAAGAAGGGTAAACCAACACAATCCTTTCATGAATAAATAAACTCCACAGGTTCATTTATTTAATATTACTTTGAATGCATTGATGAAACTTTACCCAAACACAAGCCAGCAAAAGCAAGCTCATTTTATCGACGATCCCAACGGAACTAGCTAGCAGTGCAGGCACGTGAAAGAAATCAATTGTGATTCTGTAAACATCTCCAAAACAGAGTTTTGCAGAAAAAAGTAGCAGTCTCTTTGGCGCAATTGAAGGATATGACCTGCACAATAAGGAATGGCATGGTTAAGAAAGAAGAGCAATATGAACCAACCAATATATAGCAGTATCACAGGAACTGAATGCAGCAAGGTCAAAGTTGACGGAATCGTGGACGGTATGATACTGTATTGAGGTGAATCCGTGAGAACAATTGCAGAAGAAACACTACTCGTGAACAGACTAGATATAGTATCTGCAATTCTGCATGTACATATATGCTTGTTAGCTTGTTGAAGATATAAAAAAAGGTGCTTGTTAGCATTTGGCAGTTGCAGCATGATTCGAGAATTGGTCAGCATCCAAATTATCAATTGCAAGCTACAGCTACGAAATCCCTAATTTCCGGTACAGTACAATTTTGGGGCCGTACCATATGGTACTGAGCAAGGGAACGAAGGCGGCTGGAGGCTGGAGGGAATAAATCGATCAAGTGGTAAAACGCAGCAAGGGGAAGTGAGGGGATTACCAGGGAGGAGGGGGCGGAGGTTGACCATGGCGTAGGAGAGCGGCGTGGAGTGGAACACCTCCCTCGCGTCGATCTTGTAGGGCCCAAACTTGTAAGACACCTCCATCCTCTGGGCCGGCGGCGGCAGAAGCAGTGGCCTGCGGCGAAGAAGGGTAGGAGGAGGAGGAGGAGGCGGCGGCGGAGCGAGAGCGAGAGAGGACAATGGGCACTGCGGCGGAGGACGGCGGAGAGCCCCGGGATTCCGCATCACCTTGCTATCTCGTCGGAGCGGAAAGCAATGTAGTCGTGGGCCTAGAATTAAGGTGGGCCTGGACTTTTCACGGCCAATCTGAGCCCATTTTATTGTCTGAACCGGCCCAAAACTTGTGACAAACTAATACTCCTCCTACAATCGGCTCACCAAAAAAAATACTATAAAATAAAAATTACTCCGCGATGAAAATGCAGTCATGTCCCGGTTGACTTGCCGAAAAAAGTGAAGTGGATAGGGTGATGAAAGTGGATGATCTAAATAATCATTTTGACTTTTGCTCTCAACAAACTAATTAAACTAGGAGTATACATATAGGGAGCTAGCGTCCACTGCCTGATCGAATAGGAGTTGTCATGTCAATGCACTGCAAAGTGAAGTGATGATCGATCATGTGCGTACTTTCTAAAGTAGTTTGTCATTGATATGAATACTATGCATGCACCTGTAACCGAAAAGCTAGCTTCACTTGGCAGGCAAATATTGGCATCGTTTGGTGACTTGACATTAAACAAGTTGCTGCATGCTCATCATTTTTGACGAGATAAGTCAATCTACTATTGTGTCTATTTCTTTATCTTGATCATTTGTTCATGATAGTGCATTCTGCGTAGGTTTTGCAATGATCGCCTGATTATTATTCTATATCTATGTACTCTCACTACCTACTTGCACGGGATCAATCGCTGTTTGACTTTGATCAGATAATACTAATGAACTAGTGCAAGATAGTGTTCAGTCAGCAGCAATGGAGATAATATTATTTTTAAGACCTTGTTCAAAGGTTTGTAATTTTCCATTAAGCCAGTGTTTGACCTGTATGTATAGTTGCTTACAAAGCAAACCACTATAAATATATATATATATATATATGAACCTGTTGGAGCAATCTAGCTAGTGTTATCATATCATATTCCAAAATCCTTAAATCAGGTTAGATACAACAGAAACAAAAACAAATTTCAGAAAGTTGCTAGCACAACACCCACAATTATTTTTTTTACTACTCAGTTGTGTTATCCAAACCAAGGAAGTACTAAAACATGATATATAGTGTGGTTTCTAGCCTAATTGCACTGTACGTGTAACCAGAATGATAGGGGTGAACTGTGCAAGCACAGCATGTACTAGTAGCAATACAACCTGACAGTTGCGGCCGAGCTAGTGGTGAACATTGCAGCCTCTCACCATTAATTTATCACTGATCATCACAATCGAAAATAAGATTTTGCTACATATATTTAGGCCGCGTTCATTTCATGAAAATGGAAACCTTCGATTCGTAAAACAAAATGACTCATTAAAACATGATTAATTAAATATTAGTTTATTTATTAAAAAATAAATTAATATGATTTTTTTAAATAACTTTTGTATAAATTTTTTTTGCAAAAAACATATTTCCTTCAGCCTATTTTTATCATCTCCTAAGATTTTTTAGATCTTCTCAAAATGATAATCATCTAACAAAGTATCTCTTTGTTTATTTGTGCAAAAAATAAATGTGCAACCAATCAAGACTAATTATTATTTGTTCATGTAATATTTAAAGTGTAAATTATTTTTTTTGAATACGAAGTGATGGAGCACCTTAATCGATGAGGATTAATTTTAGGACCCTTCGAATCATAGAAATGAAAAAACGGAGAAATAAGAATAATACAGGATTCTGATAAGAATATAAGTGTAAAACATAGGATTGCAAAACATAGGAAAAACTCAGGAATGATCATCTGATTGGACCACAGGAAAGACACAGAAATTTTAGGAGAGATAAAGACTCAAATAAAACTTTCCATGAGGTCCTACCTTATGTTAAAAAAAATTCAAAACTTGTAGGAAGTGAGATATTTCATAGAAATTTTATAGGATTCATTTTTTTGATTCAAAGGGTTATATAGGAAAAATCTTATAAGAATAAAATCCTCCAAAATTCCTATGAATTTTCTTTGAATCAAAGAAGGCCTTAGAAGGCCTTAGAATGATGGACGTTTTCGTGTTCTTGGTTTGATATCATTTGCTTAGACGATGATCAAATTAAGATGAAAAATATACCGTTTAGCAGTATTACGTGCGAAAAACAAAAAGGACGAGTTGAGAAAGCAAGCAAAAACGTAGCCTTAACACTCAGCTAGCTGGAGTGACCACGTGGGCCAGTTTGGATGGTGGGCTTTTGATGGCGTTATGTGTTCCCTTCCAAACCTGCAAGCTACATGCATGTCTATTCGGTGTCCTAAACACCTAGGGCAAGCAACTAATTGAGCAGCTAGCACAGAGCAATGAGCAATTGCAACATTCCAAATTAATATCAACGATGAATCAAGTTGTCCATATGCATGCATGACCTAGAAAATGCCAAGATCTCTTTGAGAGACAGCCCCCGTTCAGTCCAAATCAATCTGGCTTTAAGCTACAGTTAGAGTTTGGGTTAATTTGTTTGGTAGCGAAATATCATACTGCCAATACTACCATGACATGCATGTGGCAAACCATGCATATGCAGTTTGCAAAAAGATATACTAGCTAGCTAGCGTGGATGGAATACTTGAAAAGCATATCAAAACGATACGATATGCATGGTGTTTAGTACTACAATCTTTCAAGAGAAAAAAGAAACTTCATGTGGGGGCAGGGAGCTGAAGATGCATGCCTCTTCAGTCTTCACTTCCAGAGAAAGCTACTACTGGGTTAGTTTTAGAGCTAATTATACACACTGCTGTTAGATGCTTCTTAAACGGGGCCTCAGATCAGAATGATGAAGATTTTAGAATTTGACATCAAATTTATCCAAAATGATAAATATTATCAACGAGAGACTGTATGCTTAGCAAAGCATATGACTTGAGCGATCAGACACACATGAACGAAATTGTTACTATATAGCAAACTGTCTCCATATTTGCCTTCAACACAGGCATGCAGCCAATGTATAGAAGGTGAAGAACACTGCTTTTGCCCCCTGGCAGAGGAACAAGCTATCCAGGATATACTATTGTGTACTACTCCATTCCATTGTAGTGTATGTTAATTGGATCTTATCGAGAAGGCAATTTAGTTAACATACTGCCAAGAGTTGCACATGCATATTGCATATATACATCTTCTGGTTAATTTGCTTAACCCATACATTGTGCATGTTGCATCAATATCATTGGACTCCGGTTAATTACCTCAAACTCTGTAGCCACCCTACCCCTTACATCCACGACTGGTCTATATAAATGAATATATGTTACACCGATCAAACAAGTAATGTATATACATATATACACTACTGGAGAACTTATTTTTGATCGGAATCAGAAAAAACAGAATAGTCTCGGTTCGAATATGAACCGGGACTAAAGATCAACTTTAGTCCCGGTTAAAAAAGGCAACGGGTCGCGATGATCACCAACCGGGACTAAAGATCATCTTTAGTCCCGGTTCACACACCCACCGGCCCTGTCAGGCCGGTGTCGGGGGGACGGGGATCTTTAGTCCCGGTTGGTGTAATCAACCGGGACTAAAGATCCTCACTTTAGTCCCGGTTGGTAACACAGACCGGGACTAAAGATAATTTAGATCTATAGTCCCGGTTAGTGTTATTAACCGGGACTATAGTGATCCACCTTTTTATACTTCTTCCTCCTCAGCCCGAGCCATTGCTACCAAGAGGAGGAGGAAGAAGAGAAGTGCTGCCAAAATTTTTGATAAATTTGTTTTGGTGATAATATACAAATCGGAGAGATCGAAAAGGTTAGCAAATCCATTCTCTAATAATGTATGCTTAGCATATTGCATTTATAGTTTTGTTTCTATAAAATATTTTCTCCATAAAGGTTTATGCAAAATGATGAGAGAGAAAATATGTTAGGCAAAATTAGGTTGATTTTGAAATTAGAAAATTTGGATAATGATGTGTTAACGCCAGAATTTGGTAAGCCCCAAAGTCATCATCGACCTAGTTTGTGTATCGGCTCAGAGTAAATATCGGCCTCAAAGTCTGTATCGGCTTCGGAGGTCTACAAGCGGCCGATAGGAGTTATCCATATTTTCAGCAGTCGGATTCTTGTTAGATTCGAGAAGATCTTATCCAGAGAAGACCGAGTTCAAGAAGGATACGGCTTGTATCTCTTAATTAGGAAGAGTTTGTTAGTTTTCTGTTTTATCTTTAGGAAAGTGTGTTAGTGTCCGGCAAGGACTTTATTTGTTTCTTTTTATCTTTAGGAAAGTTTGAGTCGTAATCTGTTAGGATCTTTGTTAGTCTATGGGTATAAATATGTAAGCCCAAGGTTCATGTAAAATTATCTCACGATCAATACAACTTCGGCGCATCGCCACCTTTTTACTTTTGTCTTCTTCGGCGAGTTCATGCCCTTCCTACGAGGGGTAAGTCTCGTTATGGTTGCTTGCGCTATCGGGGCTAGGGCTTCGACGCTCTGATCTTGTCAACGTAAGCACCTACTATCATATGTCTTAGTTAATCTGGTTTGGTGTCTCGATTTAATCGTGTCGGCCAAGATTCGTTTTAGGGTTTACGCCGGTATCGACTAAATCGCCTCGCTAGATTAGATTGGCTAAGGTATCCACCATCCTGAAAATCAGTCAAGGGCTTGATTGTCTAGGTCTTGCGTTTTTTTTCATACTTAGTGCTGCATCAGTTCGGTTTGACCTACTAAGTCGTGATTAGAACCGTAATCTCTAGCCTGCTTGTTGGCTGCCAATAAGGGTTTCATCGGGGTTTCAGCCGGTGAGTTATCTGGACGTTGCATCGGCCCAAGAGTTTTACATATAGATTGGATCTGGCCGATGACAACAGAGTATTTATTGTTTATCTGCTTATTGAGAGTTTATGCCATCGGACCTCCAGCCGATGTGTGCTTTAATCTTCAGATCAATGTTTATTTTATATTTGGATTGTGCTATATCACATTGCTATATCATCATGTTATCGTCAGCCGATCGCCTCTATATAGATGTTTGCTTAGTACACAGCTGATGGTTCGAAACCCTAACTACATCGGCTGGTGCCGGCATCGGCTGGGACTGTGCCATCGGCCCATTGGCTGATCGGTTGTTTTGGCTATCGGCCTATCGGCTGATACGTTTTTGCCCTATCGACCTATCGGTCAATAGACCTTCCGTTCTGCTATTTTGCATATCTTGTCAGTGGCAGGATCAAACTGACTGGTACGCCCACGCTTCATCAATTTTAGGACCTGCACTGGAGCTAAGCAGATCTCCCAGGCCTTCGTGTGTCCGCACGCCGGATCCACATCGGCGGTACGGATTTGGCCTCAACATGATGTTAGGCAAAATATGTTAGGCAAAATTAGAATATTTTCTCCATTCTCTTTTCTAGAAATTAGTTTCACTTCGAATAATGATGTTTTAAATTTTTGTATGATTATTTAATTAGTTTCGAGAATGTGGATTTCGTTAGTAACATTGGACTATTTGATGTCTAGATGGATCGACAATGGATGTACACCGCGGACCGACGGTCGAAAGAGTTTATTGAAGGCATGCATTATTTTTTGAAGGTGGCCAATGCTAACAAGTACAAGGGTTTCATGTGTTGTCTATGCAAAAAGTGCAGTAACCGAAAGGAGTATTCATCATTAAGAAATATTCATGCGCACTTGTTTGAGTCTGGATTTATGCCTGGATATAATTGTTGGACCTCGCACGGAGAGCTAGGGGTTACAATGGAAGAAGATGAAGTAAAAGACGAGAATATTCCGGACTGGGCTCATCAATACGGTGGATTTGAAGAAAATCCGGAAGGCGAGGCGGACGGAGCTGTTCAAGATAACGACGCTGTAGATGATCTTGGTCAAATGTTGCGGGATGTAAAGGACGGCTGCGAAAGTGAGAAGGAGGTCCAAAAATTGGACTGTATGTTAGCGGACCACAAAACTTCGTTGTACCCAGGTTGCGAACAGGGGCACAAAAAATTGGGTACGACGCTAGAATTCTTGCAATGGAAGGCAAAAAATGGTGTGAGTGACAAGGCATTTGACGAGTTATTGAAACTCGTCAAGAACATTCTTCCGGAGGGAAACGAGTTGCCCGAAACAACGTACGAAGCTAAGAAGGTGGTATGCCCTCTAGGACTAGAAGTACATAAGATACACGCATGTCCGAACGATTGTATCCTCTATCGCGGTGAGGAGTACGAGAACCTAGAAGCATGCCCGGTTTGTAAAGCACTACGATACAAGATTAGACGAGATGATCCAGGTGATGTTGACGGACAGTCTTCGAAGAAGAGAGTTCCTGCTAAGGTGATGTGGTATTTTTCCTATAATACCACGGCTCAAGCGTTTGTTCAGGAACAAAGAGCATGCTAGCATGATGCGCTGGCACGCAGAAGAACGTCAACAAGACGGGATGTTGAGACACCCCGCCGACGGGTCGCAGTGGCGAAACATCGACAGAACATTTCCAGACTTTGGAGAGGATACCCAAAACGTAAGGTTCGGTTTAAGTACAGATGGCATGAATCCATTTGGAGAGATGAGCAGCGGCCATAGCACTTGGCCTGTTACCATGTGTATCTACAACATTCCCCCTTGGCTATGCATGAAGTGAAAGTACATCATGATGCCAATTATCATTCAAGGCCCAAAGCAACTTGGTAACGACATTGATGTGTACCTAAGACCATTGGTTGAGGATCTGCTTCTGCTGTGGAACAAAGAAGGTGTCTCCATGTGGGACGAGGACAAACAAGAGCAATTTAACCTGCGAGCGTTGTTGTTCGTGACCATTAACGATTGGCCTGCACTTAGCAACCTATCCGGACAGTCAAACAAGGGGTACAAGGCTTGCACCCATTGCATGGATGAAACTGAAAGTACGCATCTGAAACACTGCAAGAAGGTTATTTACATGGGCCATCGTCGATTCCTTGTTGCAACCCATCCTGTACGGAAAAAAGGCAAGCATTTCGAACAGAAGGCAGACCACCGTACTAAGCCTAAACATCGCAACGGAAAAACCGTGTTTGCTATGGTGAAAGATCTGAAAGTAGTATTTGGAAAGGGACCTGGCAGCCAACCTATAGAGAGCGAAGATGGTCACGCGGCGATGTGGAAGAAGAAGTCTATTTTTTGGGAGTTACCCTATTGGGAAGTCTTAGACGTCCGGCACGCGATCGACGTGATGCACCTCACTAAGAACCTTTGCGTCAACCTGTTAGGCTTTCTAGGTGTATATGGGAAGTCGAAAGATACACTTGAAGCACGTAATGATCTCAAGCATATGCAACAACGCGAGGACCTTCACCCGGAACCGAAGGATAAAGGAAGCCATTACTTGAGTCCTGCAAGCTACACCCTAAGCAAGAAAGAGAAGGAAAGTATATTTGAATGCCTGGAGAGCATCAAGGTACCGTCTGGATACTCCTCGAACATAAAGAGAATAATAAGCATGAAGGAAAAGAAATTCACAAACCTAAAGTCTCATGACTGTCACGTGTTGATGACACAACTGCTTCCTATTATAATTCGTGGTATCCTTCCTGATAATGTCCGGGGAACAATAACAAAGCTATGTGCTTTCATGAATGCAATTTCGCAAAAGATCATAGATCCAGACAGCTTAATAACCCTTCAAGAGGACGTGGTCCAATGTTTCGTCGGCTTTGAGATGATCTTTCCACCGTCATTCTTCAATATAATGACGCATCTTCTATGTCACCTTGTGAAAGAGATCAGTATTCTCGGTCCTTTGTACCTACACAACATGTTTCCTTTCGAGAGGTACATGGGCGTTCTAAAGAAATACGTTCGTAACCGTTCTCGTCCGGAAGCAAGCATCGCCAAGGGTTATGGAACAGAGGAGGTCATTGAGTTCTGCATAGAATTTATTGAAGACCTTCGTCCAATCGGGGTATCCGAATCAAGCCATGAGGGGAGACTATGGGGAAAGGGGACTCTTGGAAGAAAAGCAATAATGACCGTGGACAACGATTTATTCCGTAAAGCACATTTCACGGTTTTGCAACAATCTTCGTTGATGGCTCCTTACATCGAGGAGCACCTGGCGATTGTTCGGTCAAAAAACATCGGCAAGTCTGATGCATGGATTACATGCCATCACATCGATACTTTCCCCGTTTGGCTACGACAACGTCTAATGGGTGCAGAAACCATTGACCGACAACTAGCCTTCTTGGCGAGGGGGCCTTCTTGCTCGATATCGACATTCCAAGGATATGAAATCAATGGGTATACATTTTACACAAGAGCCCAAGACAGAAAGAGCACAAACCAGAACTCTGCTATTCGTATCAACGCCATGAGATACGATGGTGCAACTAGCACGTATTACGGTGTCATCGAGGACATATGGGAACTAGACTACGGACCCCTGAAGGTACCTCTGTTTCGATGCCAATGGGTTAGGCTCTCCGGTGGAGGCATAACGATTGATGACAGTGGGATGACAACGATTGACCTAAGCAAGGTTGGATACTCAGACGAACCTTTCGTCCTAGCCAATGATGTCACACAGGTTTTCTACGTGAAGGACATGTCTAGCAAACCAAAGAAGGGTAAAGGACCCGACGAGCCAAAGCGCCACGTGGTTCTCCCAGGCAAAAGAAAAATTGTTGGAGTCGAGGATAAGACTGACGAAGATTACGATCAGTTCGACGGGCAACCTCCGTTCGCGGTGACGGTTGACCCGAGCTTCCTCCTTTCAAAGGAGGACACCCCTTACTCACGCAACGATCACAGCGAAGGAACATTAGTGAGGAGAAAGTACGTGAGAAAAACTGTGACATAGGTTGTTGTATGGATAATGCAAATTATTTATAATGTATTGAAGGCCATGCAATGTTTGTGTTTTTTATTACTACAATTATGTAAGGAAAACTGTGACATAGGTTGTTGTATGGACGACGCAAATTATTTATAATGTATTGAAGGCCATGTAATGTTTGTGTTTTTTAGTACTACAATTATATATGTAATATCAATTTTGAACTATTTAAATAGGTAATATAGTATTAGATAGTAATATCAATTATTGGAATGTAATATCAAATTGAAACGTCATATGTTATTTATATGTGATTATTTATATTTAATAATAATTTAAAACTATTTAAATAGGTAATATCGTATTAGATATTTAATACTATTCAAATAGTATTTAAATTGGTCAAATTTTAATTATATATCATTATTGGAATGTAATATCAAATTGAAACTATTAAAATAGGTCATATGTTATTTATATGTGATTGTTTATATTTAATAATAATTTAAAACTATTTAAATAGGTAATATGGTATTAGATATTTTAATACTATTCAAATAGTATTTAAATTGGTCAAATTTTAATTATATATCATTATTGGAATGTAATATCAAATTGAAACTATTAAAATAGGTCATATGTTATTTATATGTGCACTGTTTCAATCTTTAGTCCCGGTTGTTAAACATAGCCGGGACAAAAAGATAATTTGGCTGCAGCGGGAAAACATCTTTAGTAACCGGGACTAAAGATCCCAACTATAAATAGCTGGGCGCATCGTCTTCTCCGGATCCACACTTAGCCGTTTCTCATTCTCTCTCAACTCTCAGTGCGCACGTCCTCCGTCTTTGCCGCCGCCGTCGTCTTCGTCGTCTCCACCGCCGTACGTCGTCGCCGTCCGCACCGCGCCTCCCGGCCGAGGTTTGCGCCAATCTCCATCTTTTCTTCCGTCCGTTTTCAAGAATGCCACGTACTGCACCGTCGTCGCCACGCCGTCCGCACCGCCGTCGCCATGAATGGCACGTACCCGCGCCACCGCCGGCCCGCGTCACCACGGCCGCCGTCGCCATGAATGCCACGTACTCGCGCCACCGGCCGCGCCACCACGGCCACTGCCACAACACGGCCGCGCCACCACCACGGCCGCGCCACCACGGCCGCCGCCACCACCACGGCCACGCCACCACGGCCGCCGTCGCCACCACCACGGCCGCCCCACCACCACAGCCGTGCCACGAACGACCTAACGATAGAACGAACGTGAACGGACGTGAACGAACGTGAACGAACGAATGACATGCAGACCGAACGAGCGAACGACCGACCGAACGAGCGAACGAACGAGCAAATGAGCGAACGAACGAGCGAACGAGCGAACGAACGAACGAACGACTGACCGAGCGAACGACCGAGCGAACGACCGAACGACCGACCGAACGAACGAACGAGCGAACGAGCGAACGACCGAGCGAACGACCGAACGACCGACCGAACGAACGAACGAACGAGCGAACGAACCTATGCACGAACGAGCAAACGAGCGAACGAACGACTGAACGAGCGAACGAGCGAACGACCGAACGAACGAACCTATTCACGAACGAACGAGCGACCGAAGGAACGAACGAGGGACCGAACGAACGAACGAGCGAACGAACCTATGCACGAACGAGCAAACGAGCGAACGAACGACTGAACGAGCGAACGACCGAACGACCGACCGAACGAACGAACGAGCGAACGAACCTATGCACGAACGAACGAGCGACCGAACGAACGAACGAGGGACCGAACGAACGAACGAGCGACCGAACGAACAAACGAACGAACGATGGTACTAATTCGCTCGAAGTTCGCTCGTTCCAAGGAGGTACTGGTTCAAGATACTGGCTGAACACAAGCACTCGGTCTTTCATGACTAAACAGAATTTTCAAAACAAATTTTGTCTTGACTCCTATGCATGGGGAGTCAAGACAAAATTTGTTATGAAAATTATCCGTTTGTAGCCATGAAAGAGCGAGGTGTTGTGTTCACCCAATATCTTGAATCGCTATCTCTGTCTTTATTCATTCATATGTATGTATGGAACGATTACCTCTAAAAGTATATATTTAATAATGATTAAAATTAAAATTTTCTTTGTCTTTTCTATATGATTAAAGTAGTTATGTTTGCGAATTTGAATATAATATTGCACATCTTTGTACATTTTCTAATAGTGTTTTAATTTTTTGACTAATTTTTTTTCTAATAGGTGCTGACCCCCGTCGTCGCTCAAGCTTAAATGGTCCCAATAACTCCAAGAAAAACTAAGGCAAGTTTCATAAATTCCTTCATGTGTGTGTATATATATATATGACATATGCACGTAGGTTGCATGTATAACAATGAATTAACTGGTCATTGTACGTATTTCTCAACAATGTCATTATATGTAAAACAATATACTGTTAGTTGATGTGTACCTCGTAATGTTACAAACAGATGGCAGATCGCGATGATGAACAGATCCTCATGGACGAGATCGCAGAGGGCAGCAGCCAATATTGGGCGGATGAGGAGCCAGAGGACCCCAACCAATACCTCAACGAGGAGGGAAACGAGGGCACAAACCAACAGGAAAGTGAAAGGGAACCGGCCGTTGGAGAGAAGAGGGCACGCGGACAACGGGGTGCCGCAAGGAAGCTAGAGGGCAGGCATATTATTACTGAAGTGGCCCCAGACGGCGAACCAGTTGCCCCGGACGATATACTACGTAAGTTTGTGGGACACAGTGGTTGGGTCGTGAGGGATCACGTGCCCATTAGCATAGTGCACTGGCGTCAAATAAGAACAGCAGAGGATGATGAAAGTTATCTGCCAGATACGGAGAAAGCAATGCTGTGGACCACCATGCTCGAGACCTTCACAGTCCCTGAGGCAGATCAGCCAAGACTGAAAGAATGGACGATGAAGAAAATGGCTGAACAGTTCCAGAAGTACAAGTCAGGTTCTTATTGACTTCATATACTTATATCTCAATTTTTTTTCAAATGATAGATTATTTACATGAGGGAAAACCTATCCAGCGAAGAATTTATCAAGGCTGTTCAAGAACAACTGATGGTATTTATCAATGAACAAATAATTGATCCCGCGGGAGAATTCTACTATGATAGAAGAGCTATTGATCATCCTCCCCATGGATAATATGTCTTAGCTTTCTTCGTAATATACAATAGAACATTATAATTAACGAAAGATTGTAATATATGTACATATTCAGATGTGCATTCATGTACTTATGTGTGTGAGTATATTTCGGTAATATAAGTATATATTTACTTGAGTGCTTATATGTAGGATATATATATATATGTAAAACATGTATTTATACATATATACATACATATATATATATATATGCATATTGCATATATATATATATAAATACATATATTACATATATACGCATATTACATATACATATATGCATATATATGTATTTATACAGATATATGCATAATATATAAACAAGCAGCTGGCAGAACCAGCAAATGTTTTTTTTTTAAAAAAAATATCATTAGTCTCTGTTGGTAACACCAACCGGGACTAAAGATGGCTGAGGCAGCTACGTGGCGCAGCCATTTTTAGTCCCGGTTAGTGTTACCATCCGGGACTAATGATGGATTTTTAGTCCCGGTTATTTCACCCGGGACTAAAGATGGTTACGAACCACTTCTCCACTAGTGATACATATACATATGCATACGTATATGTATTACATATGTATATGTGTATATATATATGTGTGTGTATATATATATATATATATATATATATATATATATATGCCCATAGCAGCGACAGATGCTAGCTGACCATATATAGTATCTCACACGAACAAATTAGTAAGGTATATACGAACAAACATACTCAACCGATTAACGTTAGTGGAAATATCGGCATCAGCAGTTTATAAAGAAGAATAAATTATACGCGTTATTTTACTGTCTATATTCTCAGGAATAGACGAATAGTACAGAATAATACTCATTTGCCCATCACTACTGCGAGTGACTCTGACTACACAATATGTCAATTGTCAATATTCTTCCAAATGCATGTAATAATCTTTAGAGGTTTTCTTTTATCCTTGAGAGGTATATACCTCCCATTGTATGAGAGGTAAAACTATTAAAAAGCAAGTTTATGATTGGCAATAGCAAAAAAAAAAATTTTATCGTCACCTCATAGTGTTTGTTCGGAGGTCAGAGGTGTATAGCTCCAAGGTGAAGGTATATGGCTCCTCTAGTTAACACAAATATCTATACATCTAAAAAAAATGCAAGAAAAAAATCACAAGCAGTTACCAATATATGTTTTCTGATCCTATTTCACCTGTAAGATTAATTTTGTTACTTTTTTTATATGTATATTTTAAGTATGAGTTTGAGGAGTATAGTTATAAACCTCAAAACTTCAAGGAGGAGAGAAAACCTAAAATTATATGGATTTAATTATTTGTAGATGGAGTCATGGAGTATATAGTGCAAAGCAAGTAGGCCATGTTCCATTTAGATGTTAGAGCAATTAGCCCTATGGCTTACCGGAGAAGATACAGATTCTGTTTTTCCGTGCGGTCAAAACACGTTTTTCTGTGAGAAAGTCTTGTCCGTCTGCAGCCAGGGGTCTAGAAAAATAAACATTTTCGCGTGCGGGCGGCCCAACCACATGAAAAAATACATCTTCCCGTGTGATCCACTTAACTCGACCGCACGGGATAATCGTTTATCCCGTGCGGTCCAGTTATACCGACCGCACGGGAAGATGTATTATTGCAGATGCCCTAGCACATACTAGCCGTTTGGAAAGATCTTGTACGCACTTATACTTTTTTTTTGTTGTTGTGTTTATGAATGGTAGACTAGCAAATCTAGTTGCAGTTATTCACGCTCAATTACAAACACGATTGAATTTTATAATGAAAATATCACAAGTTAAACCATATAAAACATCGATATATATAATTAAATAGCATATATACATGTACACATATGAAAGTAGCTATATTGCTATTGTAACAAATATTACAAGTTCTGCCTCCCTCACAAATAGATCTTTTTAATATACTGCATGTTCTCTCTCCCACTCCCTTAGGCGTTTGAATTTGTCGTCGCAAGCAAGTTCGCTATCAGGGTCATAGAACTCCCCTAGATAGTTGCAGATATCGCGACGAATGAACCGGCACAGGTTCGCGCACAAGTTGAGAAGCGTTTTTTTGTCGAACCGGTTTGCGGTACACGGAATGCTCGGGAGCTATTGAAAATAGAAGAAAAATGATATGTGTTAAAATCAACTTAAACGAACTAGTTCGTATATATAAGGAGCACGATGACTTACATCCGTAAACTCAGTTCTGTATCTCCCACAGACTCTGAGCATCTCGCACACGTAATATCTGCATAGGCTAGTGCCGGGGGGTTGCTTGTAACACTGCGTAAGAATAGTAGACATGTTAGTATTAAAAACTAACAATCGCATTATTAAGTTAACGAATACATGATCACATACCGGCCAGCGTGCCTTTATGAGAAGCTTTGTTTTCTTTTGATCCTTTACGAACCCGCCATGTCTTTTGTAATAGTCGTGTCCTCTACAAAGATAAAATATTTGTTCGAGCTAACTTTAAAATTACATCTAAGCAGTATGGTATGCTGGAGGTTTGTTTCAAACTTACAAATTCAGCAACACAAAGAACTCCATGAACTTCTGCTCTTCGTAGTAGGCCAGATCAAGAACTACGACCAAGTGGTCCCTTGGATATACGAGGAATAGTATGTAGTGATGTAACGCCCATTTCGTCGTGGTGTTAACGGAAAAACCTATTTCCTAAAAACTCTATTTGTGAAAATTTTTGCTCTTCGGTTGAGTCTTGTTGTGTGCCTGGATCTCGTGTGTCCCCCTCTCAGCTCATTTCTGGAGAAAATCGTGAAATCAGAATTCAAATCCAAATCCTAATCCTTCCAATTCAAATCCCTACCAAAAGTCTGCTTTACCTCCCTTTGTCCTCGGGCCGCTTCTCGCTCGGCCCTTTTCCCCTGCCCTCTCTCCCTTTGGCCTCCTTCTCCTCTCCCCCACTGGGCCGCACTACCTCGGCCCAATCCACGCGGCCCGAGCGCGCTGGGCACGTGCGCCGCACACGCTCGCGTGAGAGAGAGCCATGTCTCTCTCTCTTTCTCCCGATCCTTCTCGCTCTCTCTCTCGCTTTTCCTCTCTCCCGCTCGCTCGTCTCTCTCTCCCCCCCTCCCGACGGCTTCCCGCCGCTGGCTCCCGCGCCCCGCGCGTCGCGGCCGACCGCCCCAGCGCCGCCTTGTCTCCGCGCCGCGCCAAGCCGCCAACGCCATTCCCCGGCCCCGCCGCTCTGCGTGCGTGCCGCCAAGGAGGAGAGCCGCGGCCCCCTCTCCCGCTCACTCTCACCGCGTGTCCCTTCCCTTTTGGGCAAGGAGATCGCTCCTCTTTTCACTCCCCCTTTTCCTTTTTTCCCAACCGCCGCCGACGTCACGACTGTCGCCGCCTTGGCCGCTAGCGCTGGAGAGCGTCGTTTCTCTCCGCGCGCTCCACCGCCTCTTCCCGAACCGACCTCGCCCCGAACCGACCTAGCCGTCCTTTTAATCCCCTCCTCCCACTCGGCCGCCATTCCCCTTCTTTCGCCGCCGAGCACCCTTCCTCCAATCCGTCGTTCGCCACCGCCGTGCCCTTGCCGCCGCTCTCGCCGTCCACCGCCGGAGCCCGTGGACGCGAGACGTGGACTCTGGGCGCCGCCTTCTTCCTCTCCCTCGGCCCGAAGCCGAGCCGTGCCCCCGTGCCGTCGGCCCCCTCCTTCCCCGGCGAGCTCCCCCCCCCCGCGGTAACCCCTGCCTAGCTAGCGCCACGAGCCTCCTCGGGACACCGCTGTGGGCGCCGCCCCTCTCCCCTTCTCCCTCCCCGCGCTGCCACGCTCACCGCCACATAGCAACGTCGCCGGCCGCCGTCACGCCTCCTCTCCCCAATCCGAGCCGTTGGCTCGCTCCCTCTCACTCCTTTCTCCGCTCCGGTGCCCTTCCCCTCGCCGAACCCGCGCCGTGCCGTTCCGAACTCCTCCGCCGTCACACGCCATCGGATCCCAGTTCTCCCCCCTTCTTCATCCTCCTCCCGCCGTCGCGAGCGCCAACCGCCGTCCCTCCCTCCGTGCGCCTCGCTCTCATGGGCCGGGTCGCTGACAAACGGGTCCCACCCTAGCGCCCCGCACGGTGGACCTCGATCCACCGATCCGTCCGCCCGCGTGGGCTGCGCCTTGCTTCGGCCCACACGGCCTCCACTCCGGTTCGGCCCAGTCGGCCCCAAGTCACTCGGGAGGCCGGTCGGCCCCGAGTCACTTGGGAGGCCGGACCAGGCCCGGTCCACTCGGCCTCCGGCCCAGTCGGTCCCCCTCCGCCTCACGCGCTCCCACCCGGCCTTGGGCCGTCCTCTTCGCGCGCCGGCCCGCTCGCCCGGCCACGCCCGCGCTCGCTCAGTGGGCCGCACCTCGTCCTCCGGCCCATCGGCCTCTCCCGCGCGCCACTTGGCCTTGGGCCATCCCTCCCGCGCGCCATCCCGTGTTGCCCGGCCGCGCTCGAATCGGCATTGGGCCGAATTCATCCATCCAAAAAAGCCCAATTCAAGTCCCCCTTTTCTTTTTCTTTTTCCAAGGGATTTAATAGTTCCTTTTTCCTTTAGACAGAAAATCAATTAATCTTAGGAAATTCATATCTCCTCAACCGTTCATCCGATCGCCTCCGTTCAACTTCCAAAATTCCTCAAAAATAGAGATCTATCCAATGGCACACTTAGTGGTCATTAATAGGGCTTCCTTTTATCGTTGTGTTGAGTCGCCTCCTTTCGCGTGTAGCTTCGGAGTCAGAAGACTCGCAGTGCGCGGATTTTGAGGAGGAAGCTCAAGATCTCGAGCAAGGCAAGTCACCTTTGATCAATTGAACCCATAATTTGAAATTAAGTATTCTCTTTTGCAAAGTATGCATCCCTTTAGGTTACACACGACACTTTGGCCGTGGTTTGCAAAACCACCAGCAGGCCCTACCCACTTGCTGCATTTGACCTCCTTGATTATTGAATAACCTAACACCCCTTGTCGCCTTCAGGTCAGGTCTCGGTATTCGTACCCCGCGTACGAATATCGATGCTCCCTTTAAATTTAAAATGATCAACTGGGTAAAACTTGGGTTTACAAAATCCTTGGAAAACTCGACACTTGGGTCGGTGCCTTGAAAATGAATTGAGTTTTCCAAAAATCACGGTGCGGGAGACGTACTGGAGGTATGGTCTGTCCGTTCTCGCCTTAAGGACCGATTCCTTGGGAATTACATCCGAGCATATGTTAAGTACAACCACATGGGTGAAATGGGACACCCCTGGCTGAGTAATTAGCTAGGCCAGGGAAATCTTGATGCCAAGGGACAAGTGGATTCGCCGGGGTGGTGTCGGAGAGGACCCCTGGGCTTCCTGGCACAGTATGGTCTGGGACCTAACCTGGTGTTGGTCCGTGGGACCCCTCCCGTTGGCATAAGATGACCCTGAGTCGGCTTTCGAAATGCCTTGTCGTGAAAGCCTCAAGGTCACCAGACGTGGCTATTATGCACAGGCTGGGTGATCCGGGTTAGTAATGTCGTGTGGGTAAAGTGTACCCCCTCTGTAGAGGTTGACAAACTGTTTGAACAGCCGTGCCCATGGTCATGGGCGGATGTGAGGTGATTCCTTAGCGTAGTTTTGTTTACTAACTTTGTGAACTGCTGTTGGTGTAAGGGAATCTGTTCAGTGCTTGACTTGTGGCTGTCGGTGCAGCCGGTTTCGGTAAACGATTGGCAGGAAGCCTTTCGTGCCGACAAAATCAATCTATACATTTCACTGCTCCGACCGGATGAGACGCACTTTCTCGTCCGTGTCATTGAGAAGCACTCACTTAGTTCTTCGGAAAGCCTTAAAACTAAAATCGAACGCGAAAATAACTGGCTCTCCTTTGAAGCTTGCATCAAACACTTAATTTCCCTTGGCTTGCTGAGTACTCCCGTACTCACCTTGCTCTATATAAATAAACCCCCCCAGTTCTCGAAGACGAAGAGATGGACCCAGCTGAAGAGGAGTTCTTCTAGGAGCAAGCGAACTACGAGCTGTAGTAAGGTTTCGGCTTAATTCCCAAGTCATGCTTATGGCTTTGGGCTAGTCTCCGCTTCCGCCTTTTTGTAATGCAGTTGTGAACACGGGGTTTGTCCGTAGTTTCAACCTTGGTTGTAATTCTACTCTTAATAAAGAGACTTTTGTCGCCGTGATATTCAATCTTCCTGTTGTACCAGCACTGTTTCCTGGGACTGGTACAGGTATACAGGTTAATTTGGATCGCCTTACACTGGCCGCCGTTCGGGGCTAGTCTAGGGCGTGACAAGTAATCGCTGCAAACACGGTTTATGAATTACATAAGGCATCTGGTAGATATTTTGATGTGTTATGATATTATATGAACGGAACAAAGAGAATGTTGCTTACGTTAGGTGGTATGGGACCATCAAAACTCTTTTGTCCGCGTGCGTGAGCATAGCTTGTCCTAAGTAAGTTGCCACCTCGACCCTCTTATTCTTGTGCAACCTGTCGACATATGCTTGTCTTTCCTCCGGCATCTTATCCTTTAGTTGCGGACCATCCAGATTTAGCCTCACAGTGTGGGCCGTCATGCAAACCCTCGTCGGGTTGGCGTAGCCTATTGAGGCCCCCGTTCTTTGGGCATCTACCCATTGTGACCTAAGGAATTATGCAAGTTAAATGACTTATAATTTGTTGGCACACATTCGCTAACAACAAACAAGAGCAAAACCTTACAGGTACCACGCGCCGACGAGATTGATATCCATTTTTTCCATCCTGAAGAAGGCGTGTAGGTCGTTGAAAGTGACGATGAAGTTTCTGTTGGGTCCCTCGATTCGTCGTAAAGAAGGTTCTTCATTGCTTTTTCCAACGCTTTCCAATTGTCCAACCCTTGTTTTGTCAAAGTTAGGACCTCTGGTTCAACGTGCCGCAACATATCCTCCAGATCAAAATCAATATCTGCATCATCTATACCAGAACCATCAATTTCCGGGATCGTTCCCTGGGACATGTCTTCGATTATAAAATTTTCTCCCGCATCAAAGCAAAAAACATCAACCTTTTCATTACGAACGGCGACTTCCCCGTGACAAGTTCATATCTTGTAATCATCCTTAAATCCACGCTCTACAATGTGCCCCAAAATTTTCTTCAAGTCTTGCAACATCTTTTCGTTCTTGCAATCAAAGCATGGACAAAAAATGTCCCTCCTGTTCTCCCTCAAAGCATGTGCCTTTGCCTGATCAACAAATTTGGATGTTTCCTTCAAGAACGCCGAATAAGTTCTTCTTGTGTCGTACATTCATGCCCGATCCATCTCCTAAAAAACATCTCTGATGAGTTAAATTGAACTTTATTAAATCATATAAAAAATGATACAACTTAAACAGACATTATATTACTCTTCGTGCACTAGTGAGTCCAATAACATTAATTTAAAAAATGAAAAATTAACTATAATTACTAGATTTGCAAAACTAGTATATTCGTCGCATTCCACCGAACAAATTTGAAATAAATGAAGAAATCTAAACAAAGAGTAAATTAAAGTACTATGCACTACTAAATACTATTCAAATTTATACATGCAAACAATATATTTAATCAATAAAAAAATAGTACATTTCCAAAATTGAAAAAATTCTTCGCTTTTATCCGATAAAAATTGAAATAAATGGAGGCAAACCTAACCAATAATCCATTAAAAAGGTATGACCAACTAAATACTTTTTAAAACATGTCATGCACACAATATATGTTAGCTAAAAATAAAAAAGTGTCTACACTACTTCATTTAAAAAAGTGCAAATTTCATCGCATTGCACCGATAAAAATTGAAATAAATAGAAGCAAATGAAGGAGGACAACAAGCATGTCACCTTTTATATGGATCCCAAGCAAAGTTTTGAGGTTGAAAACCTTCCTCCCTAATTTGTGTCAAGTTTAGAAGAGAGAAAACGCCGGACTTGAATGAGACAAGTTCGGGCTGGGAGCAATATATGACATGCATCATCACGTGTGGTTGCGTTAAGCGGCCTGCACGGGATAATAGACGTGTGGACGACTTAATCCGACCGCACACGATAATGGAGATTATCGTGTGCGGTCATGTTAAGACGCCCGCACGGAATATAGATTATCCCGTGCGGGCGATGATCGGGCCCCGGTGAACCGGTTTTTTCAGGCGGCGTCACTTACGGCTCGCCTGGAATTTACCGGGGACCTCGTATAGAAAAAACTTTTCTGTAGTAGTGACACTCCATTTCTGCATGATTAATATATTATAAACCTTAAAAAAGTTTTAAAAAATAAGAATAAAAAGTTTTTTTAAAAAAATATTGTTTAGCCTTTAAAAAACATGCCTACAATAATACGGTAGTCAGTAGCCAAAAAGAACATATGTAGCTGGTTGGTTGGCTGGCTAGCTTATTTACCAGACGTACGTGTTTCGTGGACAGTATCCATAAGGTTCACATTGTTAGTAGTTTAGATGTAGAAACATTCTGATCTGGTAGCTACTCAATTGTTCCAAAGTATAGGATGTCCCCGGCATATCTCCCTGAATCATTTCATCTGAATCAAATTGAATTATTTTGCCAGCATATGCCGGACCAGCTGCTAGCTGATCATGAAGCATTTGTTCTAGCTCCACCATCACCATGCATCTTGCAAGATTTATTTGTGCGCATCTTAACCAAAGAATTAGGATGAATGTCGTTTGTAGCAAGTTGGACTTGGATACATCCGAAACAATAGTAATATTTTTCTCCACCTATAAATCTTGACGAGCTAATCATATTTTGGAAAAAAAAAAAGGAAGTTGATCATTTGGGAATATCTGTTTTTAGTTTCCAGTACTCCAGCAGTCTAGTTTCGTCCATATCAATTTTCATGTGAAAAATACTATCTCATACGTGTGATTTAAAGGAAGAAACCACGTTAATTTCTAATTAACCTTCAGGTCCATTTCAAGATTCATGCTCCACAATCTTTTGCCGCTCCGGCAAACTCTAACGAGCTCACAAGTGCTTGGGGTTTCGAGATTGAGGCGGTGTGTTGGGGGGTGGAGGGTGTTCGGGGTTAAGAAAAGTGGAGGTGTTCCCTTGCTTAGATAGATATTCTGGACAACGGCAGCTCAATGATGGGTCTGTTTGGGCCCGCTGGCGGTGGATGAAGCGCTCGTCGTCTTTCAGGTGGTTTGGAGGTGTGGCGATGGATCTGACGACAAAAAATACCTTAGACAAAGGAGGATAGAGATAAAATCAGTGTAGTCAGAGAACATAGAGGATGAGGGTTCGGAGAGACAATGAAAGGTGAAAGCGGATTTTGTGGCTCCAGTCACTACAGATGGAGGATGGCTGCATGGGGATACCCGAGACACATGATGATGGAGGAAGATTGCAGAGGGATGACTTACCTTTTTTTTTTAAGAAGGGAGAGGGATTAGGCAATGTATAGATGGTTTCATATTCTATCCATGTTTTACTGTACATATATACATACAAGTCTTGTCATACATCTTGGGTATAGAGCATAGATCACACTACTACGGAAACAGTTTTTCGTGGCGGCCATTTTGGGTCTTCGCTGGCGGCAATTGGGGCCGCCACAAAGCAATGGCCAATGAAGATTAAGATCTTCGCTAGCGGTTATAGACCGCCAGCAAAGAAATATCTTCGCTAGCGGTCGCTT